>CAWUFW010009300.1:600000-797721 GCA_963921515.1 Calotriton arnoldi | reverse complement strand
CGCAGGCACTAGGCCGACCCACACAAGTGAGGTACCATTTTTCTCGTAAGACTTTGGGGAACGCGGGGTGGGTGGAAATTTGTGGATCCACGCAGATTCCAGAACTTTCCACCACAGAAATGTGGGGAAAATGTGGGTTTTTTGACAATTGTTTATGTTTGCAAGGGATTCTGGGTAACAGAACCTGGTGGGAGGCAGTCAAGTCACCCCATCCTGGATTCCCCTGGGTGTCTAGTTTTCAAAAATGTATAGGTTTGCTAGGTTTCCCTAGGTGCCGGCAGAGCTAGGGTTCAAAAACTACACCTAGGCACTTTGCAAAAAAAGGGTAATTTTTCATTGTGAAAATGTGGTACGTCCACGTTGCATTTTGAGCCATTTCCTGTTGTGGGCACAAGGGCTACCCACACAAGTGAGGTACCATTTTTATCGGGAGACTTAGGGTAACACAGAATTGTAGAGCAACTGTTATTACCTATTGACTTTCGATGCATTTCTGCCTTCCAAATGAAAGACAATGTGTAAAAAATAAGTCATTTTGAAAAATGACCTATAATTCTCATGCTAGTATGGGTACTCCCAATTTCGGAATAGTGCAAATATCTACTGTTTCTAAAATCTACATTTTGTTCCCATTTCAGAAATACATAGGTGTCTTTCATAACAATTTTTCCATGTATACATTTTCCCAAAATAATTGCTATATACCCAGTACTTAAAAAAAAATCATTGCAAGATGTTGCTCAATTATTGGCTCTGGGTTCGTCGGGTTCTTGGTGAACCTACAAGTCCTATATATCCCCACAACCAGAAAGGTCCAGCGGATATAACGGTATATTGCCTTCAAATAGCTGTCATAATTAGAAGAAGTTACAGGTGAAAACGTTGACACAAATGGCTGTTTTTTTCAACTAATTTTCAATTTTTCCTTTATTTAACTGTTAGTTTCTATAAGGAAAACTTTAAGGATCTACACAAATGACCCCTTGCTGAATTCAGAATTTTGTCTACTTTTCATAAATGTATGGCTTTCCAGGATCCATTATTGGTTTCATACCCATTTCTACCATTAACTGGAAGGAGGTTGAAAGCACAAAAAATAGCAAAAATAGGCTATGTCCCAGAAAAATGCCAAAACTGTGTAAAAAAGTTGGTTTTCTGATAAAAGTCTGCTTGTCCCTGAAAGCTGGGAAGATGGTGATTTCATCCCCACAACCCCTTTTTGATGCCATTTGCAGGGAAAAATCAAGACGCTTATATCTGTAGCCCTTTTTTGCCTTTTTCCCAAAAAACCAAAATTTAGCTGTATTTTGACTAATTTCTGGGTCCCCTCCAGGGGAATCCACAAACCCTGGGTACCTTTAGAATCCCCATGATGTTAGAAAAAAAGGACGCAAATTTGGCATGGATACCTTATGTGGTCAAAAAGTTACAGGGGCCTAAGCGCGCACTACCCCAAATAGCCAAAAAAAGGCTTAGCACAGGAGGGGAAAAGGCCTAGCAGCGAAGGGGTTAATGGGGCATAATTTTCTCATGTGGATGCTCAGCTTTTACCTCTGTTGCCAGAGAGGGCTCGCTGAGTCAAGGGTTTGTTTATTAAGCGCGTCATTTCAAAGAATACTTTTTCCTGTGGGAGCTTGTTTACTTTTGTCATGTGCAGCTTACAGAGACGTTCTGCTTTCTGCATGTGGTTTTGCTCTTCGTAGTGTTGAAAGGAGAGTTTGTGTTATGGGAACTCTGACTGGACTTACACATGGGTACAATTTTGCTTGGATGTCAGAAACACAAGTAATTATAAAAGAGCATCCCCAGCCCTTTAACACTATTACTACTCAATTTGGTTGGCCTAAATTCATTTGCATTCTTCTTTCAGCATGGTCAAGTCTGCTTCTAGGTTATTAATCATTTATGGGTGATTATTTCTTATATATGGTGGTTTAGATTGTTATTTATCATTAAACAGGGATCCAGAATCGCACTGACCTTCATTTATTTCCATTTATCACATATACACGTAGCGCCAACTCGACATGAAGGGCCTTAAGCGCTTTGCATGAGCACTGCTTACATTACACAGAAACACTTAGCAAGCATTACATAAAAGTGCTTCTGCAGCCATCTTTACTACATGTTAATCCACCACCCCTTCACCCTCAGTTGTTGCTTTGAATGAACCAATGCTTTTGCCCCCATGGCCCACCACCTCCTCCTCTCTCATCTTTATTGTTTTACCCAACCACCTACTCCTTCAGCGACCTCCAGCGACCGCCCTCATGTTTCTGAATGCTAGTAACCAAGGATTCAAATGATTCTACTCGCAAACAGAGAGAGCCCCCAAATCCAGCCTTTGGATCACATAGGGCTTGACTGGTAGAGGCGGGCAAGGCTCTCAATCTGTTGACGATAGAGGGGGAGGCAATGACTACCCCATGATCAGCTGCTGTATGTGCGAGCAGAGCTTGTATTACTATTCCTGCTGTACACGCTGTAATTGTAACAAAGAATACTGCACCTATGTTTCCCACAGTGCTGCAGTCTTTTCTATAACTATTCTCCGCATGCATGGAAAGCTTTACATTCACATACACCACAGTTGTTGTTTATGATTTACTGATGCAAGAAAAGCATTTTCGCTTGCCAAAATACAAAATGATTGCCTTTGTCAAGGCTTGTTTTATGGGGCCCACAGTTCAGTTTTTCTGTTTTTAATTTTTTTTTATAAATTACCCAATACATCATTTAATCTTGAAAAGTCAAATGCATGTAAAACATTTTTTTTAAATATCAATAAACTCTTTTCCAACAAAATACATAAATTAAATTAACAAACAATGAGGGCAACTAAAATATATGCACTGGGTGTACAATTGGATGAATTACAAAAGGGCAAAAACAGCCACAATCTAATGTAAAGGAGCACTCCAACAGACAAAATTGATTTTGCTGTTGCACCACCAATTTTTGCACCAATGTACACCAATGTACATTAACATAAGCAGAAGCCAGAAGGACAATGTCAGGAACTCCATTAGCGAAGTGGATCAGCGGAACCAACATTTTTTTATTATAACTTTTCAACATGTTAGACAGCAGCCACTCTGCTCTACAACATAACCTTAACTGGCATAGCCAATAGCTCTGGCTAAACACTTAAAAGGCCCAAAGGCAAGACCCATTGGCTATGCCAATGCTTGTTGTATCCTCGTCACAAGCATGCGCCCTCTTACTTGCATGGTTGTGATTTACCAATCTGTATCGCTGTGCAACTCCTTGTAACATGATGTTACTGTCACCTACGATTCATTCATATTTACAAGATTACCTAACCTTTATAAGGAGAAATAAAGATTATTGCTACATTGGCATTGCATCAGACTGAAACACATTGGATGGTAAAGCATCTATTCATTGATATTTGGTTAGGCAGCGTATTTTCAATATTGCTAAATTCTGTGGGTATCAGGGTAAATTCTACAAATATCTGCCAATTACCTAGCTTTACTTTTAACCAGATGTAGTTTTATCCATTATTAGATTTTTACTACATCTCCTCATCGTGTCAACGGTGTCTACTTTATTAATTGTTATTTGACAACAGCGACTACAGTTTTTATGTTACTTTCTTGTCTTTTCGCTTTCTTGTATGAATTTATTGAAGTCTGTCAAAATGTCAAGCATTGTACCTCTATCATCAATTTTACTGCCACTAGGTGACCATCCATGAGCTGGGAAATATGGGAACTTGTATTTTTCATTTTTGCAGAGGTGTCAGAAGGTGATTTATGTTCTGCTGAAAGGAAGTTATTGTTGTTAAAACATTGTTAAAGAGGTTTTGGCTTAAATTAATTAAAAAAACTTCCTTTATTTGAAAGACCCTGTAATAAAGATGTGTATGAATACACGTCTTAAAAAACGTTGAAACTCTATGGAAAAAAAAAATGACATCATGGAGCCATTCAAATTCTATTCATGTATACAGGGAAATGATGAAATGATTGAAAATTATGGGCCTGATTAGGTTGGCGGGCAGACGTGAAATGGGGACCGCCCGACATAGCCACCCTAGCGGTAACGGGACCACCCGCCTGCCAATGCGGCGGTCCTGCCACCCTAATCATGATGCGACCGCCACCGCGGCGGTCGCATCTGGCGGTTTAACATTGCGGCGGGTGCCGCTGGCTGCAGCACCCGCCGCAATGGTAAAATGCCATGTTGTGCATTTCCATGCACAACGTGGCAGGCACCGTGCGGTGCCTGCCACCTTGTGCATGGACATGCAGGGGGGTACCATGGGTACCCCCCAAGTGCACCCCCCCGGGGGCCCGCAACGGGCCCCCGAAGCAAATCCCCGCCAGCCTTTCCATGGCGGCATCGCCGCCATGGAAAGGCAGTGAAAAGCACACATCATAATATGGATTGCGGTGCCTGCTAGGCACCACCACCATATTGTGCCCCAGCTCCGCCCGGCCGGCAATCGTAACGATTGCCGACCGGCGGAAAAGCGGCGGACGGACTTTCCGTCCGCCGCGATACCCACCGCCATCGTAATATGGCGGTGGGTAAATCACGTTACGATGGTGTAACGGTTGCCACCACCGGCCCGGCGGTGGCGAACGTTACGCCATCGTAATCACCCCCATAGTGTTGGGGTCCCACAGGCCCAATTACAATGCGACCGCCACTGTGGTGGTCGCATTGTACATGTTTTCCATTGCGCCGGGTGCTGCTGGCTGCAGCACCTGCCACAATGAAAAAAATGCCTGTTTTGCATTTCCCTGTACTACGTGGCAGGCACCACGCGGTGCCTGCCACATGGTGCAGGGAAATGTAGGGGGCACCATAGGTGCCCCCCAAGTGCAAACAGAAGTTGCCCTGCTCACGGCAGTCCATCCCCGCCAGACTTTTCATGGCGGTTGAACCGCCATGGAAAAGCTAGCGGGGATGGACATGCTAATTTGACCGGCGCTGCCTAACAGGCATTCTGGGCAATGCGGCTGCTACAACAGGTGGTTGGAAAATGACCGCCTATCAGAACCGCGTCGGTCGGTCTTTCCGCCCGCCACGTTTCCACCCGCCATAGCAATCTGGCGGGTGGAAAAACACAGTACGATGGCGGAGGGCCCGCCACCGACAGGCTGTCGGTGGCGGGCCTACCGCCATCGTAATCAGGCCCTATGTGTCTACCTTTAGATCTGCTGCATCCACATGTGATTTTGAATACATAAATTACGAGCAAGTGTTAAGGGATCACATTTTGATGAAAACTAATAATAAAAAGTTATAGGAGTGGTTCTGGGTAACTGCTGACATGACACTTAATATCACTGTAGAACTAGCAAGGGCAGTGAACATTCTGAACATTTAGTTCAAGATATTAGAGGTAATCCTAAAGTCCAAATTAATATTGTTTAAAAAAAATATGGAGCGTAAGAATAAAAAACATAACAGCACAAGGGAAGGAACAAAGAAATCTAATATATCCTCTTATAGGTTCAGAAGCCAAACACATCTAGGAAACTTTAGAAAATTTGTTCTAAATGGCAAAAAAACCTAGTACAATTCCGTAGAGTGTGCAAAAGTTTGGACTGTAACAAATTACATTTTGTAGCAGATGAGGAAGAAGATGAAGATACCACACCTGGATTTTTTTTATGATCCCAATGTTGTTTTGAGTATAGAGAACAACAATTACTAATGTCAGATAAAAAAAGAGTTTCCTTTTATGCATTGTTAACATTGATGATAACCCATTTCTGAATTTGTAGATTTGTGTGCCTGGTTCACCATTTTAAGCAAGAATTTATTTTTTCACAATTTATGGATTCGTGTGCACCCGATATTTCTCTTGGTGGATATACTGGCCATAAAATTAAATTAGGATATTTTTGGTCAAATTTGGAATTTTCAGGCACACATACTAGAGGGAAGATCTATGTTTCTGAGAAGGGTCAGTCATTGTTAGGGTGACCTCATCAGGAAGAAATTGGCATTCAACTGGAAGCTAGAGCCAATCCCCGTGTAAATAGTCAATACTACAGAAACTAACAATGAGTGTTTAACTATGATGAATTTTTGTCTCGATTAAAGGAGAACTTTAGTTCCATTTTTTGTTGATAAGTTGGGTGAATTGAAGGGCTTCAGACAAAAAATAATCCTAAAAGAGAATGCTGTTCCAGTTAAGCATAGAGTGAGAAATGTCCCCATAACATATAGGAGTAAACTCAAAGAGAATCTGGCTGGTTTGGTGAGCAAAGAAATGATTAAATCTGTAGAATCTTCTCCATGTGTTTTTCCAGTTGTAATTTCGATTAAAACTTCGGGGGAACTTTGCATAGACTTTCACAGCTTAAATTATGAAATCCAGGTAGATTCACATCCCTTACCAGATTTGCGTGAAATGGTATCGACTTTAGCTACAGCATTATTTTTTTCAACGTTAGCAAGTGAATGTCATCAAGTTGTTTTTGATGACAAATCCAAATATTGGACGACTTTAGTTACTCCTGAAGGTATGTTCCGCTATCGTAGTATGCCTTTTGATCTTGCTAGTGCAGTGTCTGTTTTGCGAAGACTGATGATGGAAACATTTGATGGGATTCTAGGTGTGGTAGCATTCCAAGTTGATATTTTAGTTTTTGGGGTAAATATCAAGGATCTGCACAAGGTTTTATCTGCTTTACAAGGCAAAGAGCTGACTCCTAAGTTGTCTAAGTGCAAATTTCATAAGCATCAAGTGGAGAGCATAGTTCACACTATCTCTAATTTAGGGATAAAAATGAAAATTTGAGCTGCCCTCACTCACTATATTCATATGATGAACAGACAGAAAATCGATGAAGAAATATTGAGTGTCATGAATATCGAGTCAAGAATATTGAGGATGCAAAATATCGAGGTAAGTTTTATCGTTGTAAAAAATATCGATTTTTGTGTAAGTCCGAAATATTGATTTTGAAAATATTGATGTTAAAAATAGAGTTAAAAAAAATACTATCGACTATTTGGGTTTTTGTTGCATAATGTTTAAAATATTCTTTTTTTATTTTAGTAGTAGTTATTTTATATGTATATGTATATTTTATATGTATAAATATAATTTTTAATGTTAAGATGTATGGGGCAGATTTACAAGCCCCTTGCGTCACTTTTACACAGCCGTTGCGTCACTTTTGTGACGCAACGGCAGTGTAAAAAATGCGGCAAATTTACAACGTGACGCATCTAGGGAGATGCGTCACGTTGTAAAGCCCTGCGTGACATTATACCTGCGTCAGGTATAATGTATGCAGGGTGGGCGTTCCCACGCAGGAAAGCCTCGTAAAAGTGACGCAGTGAAATCTACAAGATTTCACTGCGTGACTTTTAGGACCCCACTGCGTCAAAACCTTACGCCTGCTTGAAGCATGTGTAAGGAGTGACGCAGTGTATTGGGAATAGGCTGTAACACGCATTGCTGGAGTTGCGTCGTGCTTGCGACACGACTCCAACGATGCATGACTTTTCCGCCAACAGATGCGTCAGAATTTCTGACGCATCTGTCAATCTTTGCGCCATAGTGCGCCGTATTGTAAATACGGCGCATCTATAGTGGCGTAAGGGTTTTTCAAGCAGGCGCAGGGAAACCGACGCATCTATACAGATACGTCAGTTTCTTGTAAATCTGCCCCTATGTTTTTAATGTTTTTTCTCTTATTTTTAGGAGCGGGATGTTGGGTTTATAGGGGAGAAGGGTGGGAAGTAATTTAATATATATTTGTTTAAAGTAATATATATTTTTTAATTTACAATTAGTTTAATTAGGAGCAGGATGTTGGGTTTATAGGGGATAAGGGTGGGGAGTAATTTAAAATATATTTGTTTAAAGTAATATATTTTTTTAAATTTGTATTTATATATTTAGGAGCGGGATGTAGGGGTTTTAGGGGATAAGGGTGGGGATTCATTTTTAATATATTTTGTTGAAACTAATATTTAAATTATTTTTTTGTGATCTATTAATTAGAATTTAAAACAAATAGCAAAATTCTAATTATTACTTTAAAAAAAATGAGGTGTAGATATTTGTATGTAAAAAATTAATACATTTAAAAAATGAAAACAAATTTTAAATGTATTTTATTTTGAATTTTTTCTCTTTTTTCTTTTTTACATATATTTGTATGTATATAATATTATTTCTTGTATTAAAAAAATTATAAAAAATGAAAAAAAGTATAAAAGTTTAAAAAAGTAAATATTTTATGCTAATAAATTTTTACAATTTTAAAAATACCAGAAAATTTGGGAAACTTAGTATACATTTTAATTTTGAATTGATTTTTTAAAATAAATTAATAAATATGGGCCATATGTATGAAGCCAATTTGTGATCGCAAAAGCCAAAATTCACAGAATTTTGGCGTTTGTGATCGCAAATTAGCAGTGTGCAATGTATCACACTGAAACCCCCTCGCAAAATAAGGAATCGCAAATTTTGCGATTCCCTATTTTGCGATTGCATTTAAGGAATCGCTAATTGCGATTCCTTAAATGCAATGTAAGAAGCACAAAAGAAAGTGCGATTTGGGCTTAAGGAATCGCAAATTGAAGTTGGTGGTAACTTGCAATTTCACTTAAAAATGCACTATTTTGCATTTTTTAAAGTGCCATGAGGCGCACATACATGCCCTTAGGGCACGTATGTGTGCCACATGCGCACACATGCACATTTCAGGGGTGCAACAGGGTGTCCTTTTGACACCCTGGCACCCTTGAAATTGCATTCTCAATTTGCGATTCTCTAATTGCTAATCGCAAATTGCGAATGTCTTCCCATTCATTCCTATGGGCCTCTAGGCCCATAGGAATGAATGGGAGGTATTCCTTACTTGCGAATCGCAATTTGCAAAACGCAATTAAGGAATATGAAGGATTCGCAAAATTTATTGCAAATCCTACATACATAGGGGTCGATTCCGATTCGGGCCGGAAATTTCTCCGACCGAGCCGGACCCGGAGAGATTTCCGACCGAATCGGACCCGTGCAGTCCGACCGAACGAGTACGATGCGTCCGTATGTTATCGGACTCGAGTCGGTCGGACTCCCATTGATGTCAATGGGAGCCGGTCGTACAACGCGTACGCGGGCTCCCATTGACTCAATGGGTGCGAGTCGGACAAGGGCGCCCCCTACAGCGGGTACGCGGCGAAGCGACTCGCGCCGTACACGCACAGGTAGGGGGGACCCATGGGTCCCCCCTGTGTGCGACTCGCGGGGCTACGCGTACAGGGGGGTCCGACACGGACCCCCAAAGTACGGCTCCGACTGCTCTTACGAGCCGGAGTGCGCGGCTCGGTCGGACTGCCCGCGGCGCGCATCGTACTTACCCGGCCGGGAAACGTCTCCATTGCGCGGTGCGAGTCGAGTCCGAGCGAGTCGGTCGGAGCGGTTCGAGCCGGGAGCGAGTCGGTCGGAGCGGTCGGGACGCCCGGACGAGTCGGTCGGCGATTTCGCATCGTACTCGCTCGGCCGGACCTGCGTACGGTTCGGTCGGGAAACAGGGCTCCGAATCGGATCCGGTAAAGCCGAATCCGATTCGGAGCCCTACCGGCCGAGATCGGAATCGGCCCCATAGCGTTTTGTGACTCTCAAATGCGATTCGCAAAAAAACGCTATTTGAGAATCGCAAAAGGACATTTTGATACATATGGCCCTATATTTTTAAAATTAAATTTTTTGAAATAATGTTATTTATAATATATAGATTTTTAGCAAATTTATTGATATTTTTATATGCTTATAAAAATATATTGTACATTTATTGTGTTAAGTTTAAAAAATTTAAAAATATTTGTATATTTTTGCAAATATAAAATAATGTTTTTGGGGGGTATTTTCTCAGAACGTAGTTAATTGTTATTTAGAATATATATATATTTTTAAATTACCTAGCACTTTTACTGAGTTTAGTTAGTTTGGAGTTGGAATAGTAAATTTAATTGGTTTATTATCCAGCACTTTCCCTGAGTTTACTTGTTTTGGAGTTGGAATAGTAATTTTTTATGGTTTAATCCAGCACTTTCCCTGACTTTAGTTAGGGGCCTATTATGATCACGGGCGGATCGCCACCGCCGGCCCGGCGGTGGCGATCTGCCCACCAAATGAACCATTTCCACGCCCGCCATATTAGTATGGCGAGGGGCACCTCGGCGGACGGAAAGACCGTCCGCCGCTTTTCTGCTGGTCGGATTGCCGGCCGGGCGGAAAAGGCACAGGTTATGGTGGCGGTGCCTTGCAGGCACCGCCATCCATATTAGGATGCATGCATTTCCATGGCGGAGACTCCGCCATGGAAAGGCATGCAGGAATTCACTGTGGGGGCCCATTGCGGGCCCCCGGGGGTGGGGGGTGTGGGTGGCTGCACTGGGGGGTACCCATGGTACCCCCCATCATTGTCATGCACAAGGTGGCAGGCACCGCGCGGTGCCTGTCACGTTGTGCATGTCAATGCACAACATGGGCTTTAACATTGCGGCGGGTGCTGCTTACAGCACCGCCCGCCGCAATGTTAAAGTAGAGGATGCGCCCGCCAGTGTGGCGGGCACATCCTAATTTGCCTGGCGGGACCGCCGCAACTTCGGCGGTCGGTCCCGTGCTCCGTTGCGGTGGCGGGCGGACAAAGTCCGCCCGCCATCGTAATAGGCCCCTTAGTTTGGATTTGGAATAGTAAATTTAATTTGTTTATTATCCAGCACTTTCCCTGAGTTTAGTTGTTTTGGAGTTGGAATAGTTGGAATAGTAATTTTCTATGGTTTATTATCCAGAACTTTCTCTGAGTTTAGTTAGTTTGGAGTTGGAATAGTACATTTTAATGGTTTATTATCCAGCATTTTCCCTGATTCTAGTTAGTTTGAAGTTTGAATAGTATATTTAATTGGTTTATTATCCAGCACTTTCCCTGAGTTTAGTTGTTTTAGAGTTGGAATAGTAATTTTTTATGGTTTATTATCCAGCACTTTCCCTGAGTTTAGTTGTTTTGGAGTTGGAATAGTAATTTTTTTATGATTTATTATCCAGCACTTTCCCTGAGTTTAGTTAGTTTGGAGTTGGAATAGTAAACTTAATTGGTTTATTATCCAGCACTTTCCCTGATTATAGTTGGTTTGGAGCTGGAATAGTAATTTTTTATGGTTTATTATACAGCACTTTCCATGCGTTTAGTTAGTTAGGAGAGGAATAGTAAATTTAATTAGTTTATTATCCAGCACTTTCCCTGAGTTTAGTTCGTTTGGAGTTGGAATAGTAATTTTTCGTGGTTTATTATCCAGCACTTTCCCTGAGTTTAGTTCGTTTGGAGTTGGAATAGTAATTTTTTAAGTTTTATTATCCAGCACTTTTACTGAGTTTAGTTAGTTTGTAGTTAGAATAGTAATTTTTTCAGCTTTATTATCCAGTATTTTCTCTGAGTTTATACATAAATTATATATAAAAAGGAGACGTATGTGAGTTTATATTGTTAATATTTTTATTCACAAAAGAGTGTATTTATTTTAGAAGTTCACATTTAAAATGTTTTCATTCAGTTTTATTTTACATATTTTGTAATTAATAAAAAAAATGTTTAACACATTTGCATGTTAATCAGAATACATTATAAAGCATAAAACATTTTAACATATATTTTGAATGTACATTTACATTACAAATATATTGTTAAATATATTTATAATTTTTTTTACAATTTAGAAATTTTTTACATTTTTATCCAAACATAATTATGCCATAGTATAAGTATATTTTTGATATTTTCATTGTAGACTTTTTAAGTTTTGTTATTTTTTGTTTATTTTAAAGAAAAACAAGCATTTTAGTACATTCATTTTTATATATCTTTTTAATACATTTTACATAATTTTACATATTTTTACATTTTTACATTTTTATCCAAACATAATTATGCCATAGTATAAGTATATTTTTAATATTTTCATTATAGACTTTTTAAGTTTTGTTATTTTTTGTTTATTTTAAAGAAAAACAAACATTTTAGTACATTCATTTTTATATATCGTTTTAATACATTTTACATAATTTTATTTTTGTAATAAATTTATATAATATGTATTCTCCATTCTTTTCTATGGGGAGGCAGTCTTTTTTCATTTTCATTACGCGGCCATTTTTTTTTCTGTTTGCTCACTATTCTGGGGCCGATTCCGATCTCGGCCGGTAGGGCTCCGAATCGGATTCGGCTTTACCGGATCCGATTCGGAGCCCTGTTTCCCGACCGAACCGTACGCGGGTCCGGCCGAGCGAGTACGATGCGAAATCGCCGACCGACTCGTCCGGGCGTCCCGACCGCTCCGACCGACTCGCTCCCGGCTCGAACCGCACCGACCGACTCGCTCGGACTCGACTCGCACCGCGCAATGGAGACGTTTCCCGGCCGGGTAAGTACGATGCGCGCCGCGAGCAGTCCGACCGAGCCGTGCACTCCGGCTCGTAAGAGCTGTCGGAGCCGGACTTTGGGGGTCCGTGTCAGACCCCCCTGTACGCGTAGCCGCGCGAGTCGCACACAGGGGGGACCCATGGGTCCCCCCTACCTGTGCGTGTACGGCGCGAATCGCTTCGCCGCGTACCCGCTGTAGGGGGCGCCCTTGTCCGACTTGCACCCATTGAGTCAATGGGAGCCCGCGTACGCGTTGTACGACCGGCTCCCATTGACTTCAATGGGAGTCCGACCAACTCGAGTCCGATAACATACGGACGCATCGTACTCGTTCGGTCGGACTGCACGGGTCCGATTCGGTCGGAAATCTCTCCGGGTCCGGCTCAATCGGTGAAATTTCCGGCCCGAATCGGAATCGACCCCTCTGTCTATCTATTTCGTTTTTAGGTCGTTTTGGAAGAAGGAACTTCGCGGTTGGGAGCTGCGTTTAGTCGCTTAAGGTAAGTTTGTTTTAATTTACTTTTAAGGTAATTTTAGGGCAGGGGGTAGCTAGTAGTAGTGTAGTTAGGCTTGTTAGTGTTACCACTTTCCCTTATCACGCCCTGTTCATACTACTACTTCCTATCTTCTTTCTTCTTTTATTCCCTCTCCACCGGCATTGGTTGTTGCAAGTCAGGTGGTAAGGGGAGGTTGCTATTTAAGAACCACCCATACCTGACACCGGTGCTTGGCTTTATAGTTCACTGTAATTTCGACCCGTGAGGACGCAGGAGCGTGCCTCTCTCTGACTCTCCTATATCTTGATTTCCAACCCGAGAGTACGCAGGAGCGCAACTCTTTTTTGACTTCCTTATCGCTTGATCTTCAGTCCGAGAGTGCGCAGGAGCGTGACTCTCTACCTCTACGGTGTTAATTTCCACTGCGCGGCAGGAGCCGTGAAAGAATTCCTCTCAGCTGACCGCAAGCGCGGTCGTGTGACCTTTCACCCTCCCTGAGATGCGCGGCCAGAGCCGTCAGCCTCAGCATTGTTTTCCCCTTCACCGTCGCGACACCTGTTTCCCGCATAGGGATGTACTGTGCCATGGCTCTGCAGGAGCGTGAGAGGAGCCAGTAGTTCCCCATTTATCTTCCAAACCGCAAACGCAGTACTTTGTATCTTTTGGGCCCCACCTGAGCGCGGCAGGACCCGTTCGCCCAGCTTTGTTTGTAACACCGCGGAAGCGGTTCTTCTGTTCGTAGTTCACAGAGGCGCACGGCAGGAGCCGGCGGCATCACCTCCAACGCAAGTACATTCTTTATTTTTTTGGTATCTTGTTTTCTCTCTCGCACATTATTTTGATAGAGCGCTCGACAGGAGTCGACAGCGCTGTGTTCCATGATATATAAATGAACCACTGGGGGGAGCATTTTCGTGGCTCCTTGTAGAAGGAGTGAGAAGTTACATTTCGCCTTCATTTCATTCTCCTCCTCTGCGCAGAAGCTTACAGCACCCCTTCGTTAGGGAGTTCATTTAACCCTAAACTATCCTCTGGTTTCCCCATTCCCTTCTACACCGCCTCTGCGAAGAAACAAGGTACTCACTGGTAAAGATTACTTCAGTTAACGGATTAGAACTGACGCTCTACTTTCCTGTGAAAACCGGGGTGAGTGTTCTTTCCGTTTCTCCTATCACCATTGAAAGCAACAACCTTGATTACTGTGTGTGTTCCCAGTCCTTTCCCCCTCCTCTAAAGTCTTTCCGTTGCTTCTGTCTTCCAGAGCTTAAGCTGTTGCTTCCTTCTCCGCTGCCACCCTACAGACGCTGTCTGTGTATCCTTTCCTCCTGCCCACGCCACATTTGGACATCACATCTAGTACCTTTCCCTCGATTCCCAGCACACCCTGGGTGGTGTATTTCTCGTCCCTTTCTCCTTGGGATCAATCGCCCATACGGTATAGTCTGTGTGGAGGATTGGTCTGGAGGTGAGAGGGGGGACTCTCTTCGTTTCTGCGGTTCCTGGTTTTCAGGTGAGTGGGGGTTGTGACAAAAAGCCAAGCCCACGAAATTCATACCGCCCGAACGAAGATGGACCAGGATGAGAATGTCGAGGCCCGGTTCCCTGCAGACGCCACTCCCATTGCCTCAGTTCAAGAATTAGCAGCAGCTTTAGTAGTGCTACAAACAGAGGTCCAAACTCTCAGACAGGAGAACCATTCGCTGAAAACTGAGCTTCAGAGTAGGCAGGTACACACCGCTTGGGCTCCACCGCCTGGAACCATCCCTAAGACACTTCGTCATGTCTTACAACCTGCCACTTTTCATTTCGACAAAACACCACCAGATAGCGGGGCTCCACCCACTAGCATTACCGTAGTCACTCCCGTTCCCGTTCCCTTAGCCACTCCTGAAAGGTTTAGTGGAGAAAGTGGCAAGTACCGCAGCTTCATGAATCAATGTTATCTACAATTCATGTGTCGACCCACTGCCTTTCCTGATGACACTGCCAAAGTGGCGTTCGTCATTTCTTATCTCATGGGTACCGCTGCAAATTGGTCGATACCTTTGGTGGAAACAGATGACCCTCTTTTGCATAATTTTCCCGCTTTCAAGGAACAGATGAGGAGACTGTTTGACAAACATACCTTTATGCAGGCAAGTGACACAGAACTACTAAACCTTCGGCAGGGTAAGAACCCTCTCCTTTCCTATGTCACAGATTTTAACAGATTAATGGCCGAAACCCGTTGGCCTCTTGAAAAAAGAACATCCTTGTTCTATAAAGGGCTTAATCATGAATTAAAGGATATTCTGTCCCAAATAGTTGACCCTCCAGAGGACTGCACAGAATTCATAGACTTAGTTATT
The DNA here is from genome assembly GCA_963921515.1 of Calotriton arnoldi. Lineage (NCBI taxonomy): Eukaryota > Metazoa > Chordata > Amphibia > Caudata > Salamandridae > Calotriton > Calotriton arnoldi. Next base: position 782,451 of record CAWUFW010009300.1, on the reverse strand, counting down.
AAGATGGACCATCGACTCCGTGAAAGACATGGAGAGAAAGGGAGACCTGAGAACCCTCGTGTCTTGATATATAAAAGTGACAAGAAAGAAGACCATAGAACAACCCCAGTTGAACCTATGCAAATAGGAGGTTTACGGGGACCTTTAACCCGGGAGGAGAAGGAAAAAAGACGCAAACTCAACCTCTGCCTGTATTGTGGTAAGGGAGGTCATTTTGCGCGAGAATGTCCTATTCGCCCTAAAACCGTTGGGCCGAGAAAGACTGTGGCAGTGACTCGGAATATCCATAGCGCCTCGGTAGCCAGGGTGCCTAGACATTTCACCATAAGTGTGACTCTAATCTTAACCAATAGCAATCGGGTAACAATATCAGTGCTATTAGACTCAGGGGCTACAGGGAATTTCTGGGATAATCGGTTAGCCGCTTCCCTGGGCATTGTCTGTATACAGAAAAAAGAGCCTGAATCAGTGAGAGCGGTAGACGGGACGGCATTATCATCAGCGCTCATTACGAGACATACAGCCCAATTAACACTGGTATGTGACAATGGGCATTCTGAGGAAATTTCCTTTGATCTCATAGACACTCCCGCTTTTGGAGTGATTCTTGGAGTACCCTGGTTACAGACGCATAATCCCAAAATAGATTGGGTGAGAAGGACCGTGACCCTAGATTCTAGTTATTGTATCCAGCGTTGTTATCAAGAAGCAATTGATTGGGCTTCTCCTTTGGTATGTGCTTCATGTGTTATTCCGGAGCCAGACTCCTTACCTCACGTCTATAGACAATACGCTGACGTATTCGATAAAGTGAAAGCAACGGCGTTGCCTCCTCACCGCAGCTTTGATTGCCGCATAGACTTAGAACCCGGGGGTGTGCTGCCGTGTAGTTGCATCTATGCCCTATCAGAACCTGAAACTGCCTATCTAAGAGAGTACCTTGATGACATGTTAAAATGTGGGTTTATTAGGCACTCCTCGTCACCAGTATCTTCTCCCCTTTTTTTCATATCCAAGAGGGAAGGGGGCCTTCGCGCCTGCATAGATTATAGATCCCTGAACAAAGTCACCATTAAGAATAAATACCCGTTACCACTCATCCCGGTGTTATTAGATCAAGTCAAAGACGCCACTGTGTTCACCAAGATAGATTTATGAGGGGCATACCATCTTATCCGAGTACGTGACAGTGATGAGTGGAAAACGGCGTTTAGAACTAAATTCGGTTTATTCGAATACTGCGTAATGCCGTTCGGCCTGTGCAATGCCCCTGCAGCATTTCAGTTCTTCATTAATGAGAACTTCCGTGATTTTCTGGATCATTTTTTAATCGTCTATATCAATGATATCTTGGTTTTCTCAAAAGATCCTATCGAACACGAGGAACATGTGAAGCAGGTCTTGCAAAGGTTACGAGATCATCACCTATTTTCCAAACTCGAGAAATGCACTTTCCATGCCTCAACAGTAGAATTCTTGGGGTTTGTGATTTCCGAAAATGGGATACAGATGGACCAAAAGAAGGTAGAAGCCATCTTGTCTTGGCCTACCCCCACTTGTGTCAAAGACATACAATCTCTGTTAGGGTTTGCGAATTTCTACCGGCGTTTTATCTAGGGGTGGGCGGAATTTGCGTAGTCACGCTACGCAAAGCTCTGCGAAACGGTAAAAAATCTCCGCGAGCACGCAAAAGTTCCGTGAATTGCTTGTTCCGCCCGTTCGCGATGCTTTTTTCCTGTTCGCGAACGCTGTTTGCGTGCTCGGGGGGAAATATCTCGCGAACACGCATTTCGAAAGCGCAAATAAGCAAAAAATACCGCGAAGCCGCGGATCGCGGAATTTTTGGCAATTCCACGTTCTCCGCGGAACGCGAAATTACCCAAATTCCGCAAATTCCGCGAGCGGAACGGAATTTACCGCCCAGGCCTAGTTTTATCACGCACTTCTCAGACATGGTAACACCCATAACTAGACTCGTAAAAAAGGGGGTGCCTTTTGTTTGGTCTTCAGAAGCTCAAATGGCTTTTGACATATTAAAGAAAGAATTTACTTCTGCTCCTGTCCTGATACATCCTGATCCTACTCTCCCTTTCTTTGTTGAGGCGGACGCATCACAATATGCAGTAGGAGGGGTTCTATCTCAGAGAGACACTAATGGGAAAATGCATCCTATCGCCTTCTTTTCGAACAAGTTGTTGCTTGCGGAACAGAATTATACTGTCGCAGAGCAGGAACTGTTGGCTATCCGGAAGGCATTCCAGGAGTGGAGACACTATCTCTGGGGAGCGAGACATCCCATAACCATATATACAGACCATAAGAATTTGGAATTCTTTCGTACCGCTAGAGCATTGACCCCTAGACAGATGCGTTGGGTATCTTTTTTTAATGAATTTGATTTTGTGATCACCTACCGGCCAGCTTCCCAACAAGTGAAAGCAGACGCTCTGTCGCGTTTATGTGTGTCACTTCCCCATAAAAGAAACAATCCTGATCTGGAAGCATTCATACCCCCTGGTAAGGTTCTAGGGTATGTTTATTTTGATCAATTCTGTAGTGACCTGGGGAAAACATTAACAGAGTCTGATCTGTCTCCATGGTTGGAACAACCCAATTGTCACGTAACAGGGGGTTTGCTTTATCATGGGGACCAGTTGTATATACCGGACAAACTCCGTGATCAGGTACTCCAGTGGGTTCACTCCTCCGCTTTAGTGAGACACCCTGGCATTCAAAAAACCAAGGAGATTTGTAGCAGATGGTTTTGGTGGGAAAACATGGCGAAAGACATACAGCATTATGTTTCCTCTTGTCCCATATGCGCGACACAGAAAGTACCTCGCACTACGCCTGATGGTTTATTACATCCTCTTCCTGTTCCCCCTTATCCATGGCATACTGTGAGTCTGGATTTTATCACAGACCTTCCCCCGGAAGAGGGACTCACCACTATCCTTGTAATAGTGGACTCCTTTACCAAAGTAGCACATTTTGTGCCCTTTCCCAAGGTCCCTAATGCTAGTGAACTAGTGTCTATTTTTATCCAAAACGTAATCCGTCTGCACGGAATACCTTCAGTTCTGGTATCCGACAGGGGTCCCCAATTTGTTTCTAAGTTTTGGCACGAGATAGGTTTCGTTTTAAAGATGGATCTCCGTCTGTCATCCGCCTATCATCCGCAAACTGATGGACAGACGGAGAGGGTTAACCAGACCATGGAACAGTATCTGCGCTGTTTGTTGGCTACCTTAACAAGTAGTTGAGTAAAAGCATTACCAGTAGCAGAGTTTGCATACAATAACAGTGTTCACTCTGCCTTAGGTATGTCACCTTTCTTTTGTGCAATGGGCTTTCATCCTAGAACAGTGCCTTTACAACCTACACTTAAAGTCCCTGCAGTGGATTCCATATGTACTAGTCTGAAGGAAATATGGAAGACCGCTCAATCTCAGTTACAAGTGACCAAAGCAAACATGAAGAAAAACGCAGATAAACATCGGCGCCCTGCTCCTAGTTATGCCATAGGAGACAAAGTCTGGTTGGCCACAAAAAATCTGAAACTAGCAGGACCAAAGAAGTTACAGCCACGTTTTGTTGGTCCGTTTGAAATAAAACAGATTATTAATCCGGTGTCCATGAAACTAGAGGTACCGGATGAGTATCGTATCCATCCTGTGTTCCATACGTCCCTTCTCAAACCCTTTGTTCCCTCAACACATCCCTTGATTCCACCCCCTCCTTTATTAATTGATGACCAAGAAGAATTTGAAGTGAATCGCATTATAGATTCATGTAGGCGTAATGGGATACTATATTACCTGGTGGATTGGAAGGGATACCCGCCTGAGGAAAGAACATGGGAACCTGCCACATTCCACATTTGTTCACGCACCCCTCTTAGTGCGGAGGTTCCACGCTAGTAACCCCACAAAGCCTAACCCTGTTAAAAGAGCCGTAAGGGGGAGATAATGTTACCACTTTCCCTTATCACACCCTGTTCATACTACTACTTCCTATCTTCTTTCTTCTTTTATTCCCTCTCCACCGGCATTGGTTGTTGCAAGTCAGGTGGTAAGGGGAGGTTGCTATTTATGAACCACCCATACCTGACATAGGTGCTTGGCTTTATAGTTCACTGTAATTCTGACCCGTGAGGACGCAGGAGCGTGCCTCTCTCTGACTCTCCTATATCTTGATTTCCAACCCGAGAGTACGCAGGAGCATAACTCTTTTTTGACTCCCTTATCGCTTGATCTTCAGTCCGAGAGTACGCAGGAGCATGACTCTCTACCTCTACGGTGTTAATTTCCACTGCGCGGCAGGAGCCGTGAAAGAATTCCTCTCAGCTGACCGCAAGCGCGGGTGCGTGACCTTTCACCCTCCCTGAGGTGCGTGGCCAGAGCCGTCAGCCTCAGCATTGTTTTCCCCTTCACCGTCGCGACACCTGTTTCCCGCATAGGGATGTACTGTGCCATGGCTCTGCAGGAGCGTGAGAGGAGCCAGTAGTTCCCCATTTATCTTCCAAACCGCAAACGCAGTACTTTGTATCTGTTGGGCCCCACCTGAGCGCGGCAGGAGCTGTTCGCCCAGCTTTGTTTGTAACACCGCGGAAGCGGTTCTTCTGTTCGTAGTTCACAGAGGCGCACGGCAGAAGCCGGCAGCATCGCCTCCAACGCAGGTACATTCTTTATTTTTTTGGTATCTTGTTTTCTCTCTCGCACATTATTTTGATAGAGCGCTCGACAGGAGTCGACAGCGCTGTGTTCCATGATATATAAATGAACCACTGGGGGGGAGCATTTTTGTGGCTTCTTGTAGAAGGAGTGAGAAGTTACATTTCGCCTTCATTTCATTCTCCTCCTCTGCGCAGAAGCCTACAGCACCCCTTCGTTAGGGAGTTCATTTAACCCTAAACTATCCTCTGGTTTCCCCATTCCCTTCTACACCGCCTCTACGAAGAAACAAGGTACTCACTGGTAAAGATTACTTCAGTTAACGGATTAGAACTGACGCTCTACTTTCCTGTGAAAACCGGGGTGAGTGTTCTTTCCGTTTCTCCTATCACCATTGAAAGCAACAACCTTGATTACTGTGTGTGTTCCCAGTCCTTTCCCCCTCCTCTAAAGTCTTTCCGTTACTTCTGTCTTCCAGAGCTTAAGCTGTTGCTTCCTTCTCCGCTGCTACCCTACAGACGCTGTCTGTGTATCCTTTCCTCCTGCCCACGCCATGTTTGGACATCACATCTAGTACCTTTCCCTCGATTCCCAGCACACCCTGGGTGGTGTATTTCTCGTCCCTTTCCCCTTGGGATCAATCGCCCATACGGTATAGTCTGTGTGGAGGATTGGTCTGGAGGTGAGAGGGGGGACTCTTCGTTTCTGCGGTTCCTGGTTTTCAGGTGAGTGGGGGTTGTGACAGTTAGAGTGTTAAATGTCCATTTTTTGTGTAGTATGGTGTTGTTTTGGTAGTTTAGTTTTTGATGTGTTTGACGTAATTTTTAAGAGTAGTAGAGTTTTATATAGTGCTAGTTATGTGATATTTATTTATGATATGTTGTATTAAATGTTGTAATTAATGTGTGTGGGTTTGTATGTGTTTATGTGGGAGGGTGCTGTTTTTTTATTTTTGCAGGTTTTTGAAAAAGAAAGGAAAATGTATTTAGTTTCTTTGAAACAAATTACTTTTTTTCATTTCCTTTTATTTTTCGGGGATAGTTGGAGCGTTTTTTTTTTTTTTTTTTTAAGTAATTTTCGGTTTTTGAGGGTTTTGATATTGAGAGGATTGCGTCTCTGGAGCCTTTTTTCTACAGTTGTATTCTTAAATTTTTTTGGGGGCTTTCCTTTTTCATGGATTTGTATTTGGTTTTAAATACTATGGATTTGTTTGATTTTGAGGACCAATTATTATGGGTGGGAAATGTTTTTGGTTAACATTTTGTTTGCTTCTTTCTTTTTTATTATAATAATTATATTGTGTCATATTTTTATAGACGTCTTTATTTATTAAATGACATAATTATGATTATTAATTTAAAAAGAGTAGAAATATGTTGTTTATTGTTTTATAATTTTTAAATGCTGCGTGGTGTTTGCTATTCTCTTATTTTTAAAGTATAGATTTGGCTATTATATCTTGATATTCTAGTCCTTTGGTGTTTGGGTAGAGTCTAGTTTTGTACTGTAGGTATTCGTACATTGTTTTTGTTTGTTTACTAAGTTTAGGACCTATTTTAGTTAGGGATGTTGTAGTCTTAATTCTTGGTAACTTTGGGGGTGATTACGATGAGTCCGCCATCGTTGCGGGAATTGGGACCGTCCACCTGTGATGCGGCGGGCCCGCACATGTGATTACAATGAGACCGCCACCGTGGCGGTCGCATCGTCTATCCCTAACATTGCGGCGGGTGCTGCTGGCTGCAGCACCCGCCGCAATGTTCAAAATGCATTGTTTGCATTTCCCTGCACTACGAGGCAGGCACCACGCGGTGCCTGCCACCTGGTGCAGGGAAATGTAGGGGGTACCATAGGTGCCCCCCCCAGTGCAAAGACAAACTCCCCCATCACAAGGGGGGCCTGCAACGGGCCCCCAAAGTACATCCCCGCCAGCCTTTCCATGGCGGTTTCACTGCCATGGAGAGGCTGGCGGGGATGCAGCATTATAATATGGCGGACGGTGCTTGCTAGGCACCGCCACCATTCTATTGATGCGAGCGGTCAAACAACAGCAATCATTACGATTGCTGCTGTCGGTCCACCACGCACACCGCCCGCCATCGCAATCTGGCGGGTGGGATTTGGCCGCATGATTGCGGTGAATCCGCCACCGGCAGGCTGCCGGTGGCGGATTCACCGCAATCGTAATGACCCCCTTTGTTCTTTTTTGATGGATTCGATTAGTTTGTGAAAAGTTGGTTGTACTTTTCCTATTGTGGCTTGGAAGGCATTATGACATCCTTCCACCGCGTTATTTGTTTTAGCTTTTTGTGCTAGGGTGCTTTCATAGACATTCCACCAGGGGATGTGGAATTTGAGTTGTCTTCGGTGCCCTGATCTATGTAGTCTTCCTACCCAGGTGTCTTCAAAGTAGTCAAGAAAGGGTTTTGCTTCGTTGGCTTGGTAGAAAGAACTTTCGATAAGTATATTATAGTGGTTTGCTACTTCTGTTGTTGGTACGTAGCCCAGGGCTATTCGTTTTTTTTATTTGGTAAGCAAAGTTGCTGTTTGTTGCATATTCTATGCTTAGGGTTGATTTTTGGAGATGTCCATATATTTTGGTTGAAATGATAATAGCAACCTTGTATTGCTGTATGTGGATATATTTTGAAAATTGCTTGGGTCATTGCTTGTTCGAAATCTATTATTATTTTTGTGGGAAGTAGTTTTCTGTTTGTTGTTTACTTGTTGTAAAGAGTTCTATATAGGTAGTATTTTGTTTGTTGGGGAGTAGGGCGTATATGAAAGGTATGTTAGTTTCTTCATATTCGCCATTGATGGTATAAAGTTGATACAATGGTTTAGGACAGACTTTAAATGTCCCATCCATCATCAATGTTTCACATTGTTTTAACTTTTGAATGTTGGTGTTGGTGGCAAAGATAATAATTTTTTTTTCATGACTATTGTCATAAAAAGTAATGTTTCATCTTTGTGTGTTACTGTGAATTCTTGTAGAATTTCTACTTCTGAGAAAGATTTGGGGGCAGTAGATCTTTTAGTTCTGGCTATGAGGTGTTTTAGGGTTGGGATGGAAGGTAATTGTCCTGTTACATGTTCAGGAACATGGGTTAGCACATTTTGTAATATTTCTGTGCTAGTTTGTTGTGAGCTGGTGCTTGATTCTTAGATGTTTCCTAAAACATCTCTAACCTCAATTTCTGTGGTGTTGGGGGTGGTTGTGTTCTCTAACATTAGTAACAGTTTTTCTATTGTCGTTGCTCTCCCATATCAAGAATTGGAGTAGTATTTACTACATTTCCAATGGGTTTTATTTTCTGTTATTTTCTTTTGTGTATAAGTATAGCCCATGTAGCATAGAAGTAGTTTTCCTTTTTGTGAGGAAATGAACTTTGTCCCTTCTATCATTTTCTTCGTATGTCTGTGAATGTATTTTTTATATATACATATATATATATATATACATGTTAATTATTATTTAGTGAAAAGTAAACATTTAGGTATATTTATTACATTTTAAAATATACTTATATATATCTTGATTTCCTTTTCTTGTTGGATGACTTTTCAAAGTTTGTAGGTTATTCCCTGGTTTCTTTTTTTCTGTTGGTTTAAAAAAATGTTAGTTTTTTTGAAGAGTTACATTTAGTTTGTTATTTTTGTTTAGTTAGCCCTATTTTTATTTAATTATTTTTATGTTTAAAAAAATGTATACTGTTTTTAGTTGATGTAATTTATTTCTTTGATGTTGTTTTTGTATTGCAGCCTGTAGAAGAAAGTAAAATAAAAGTATTTGTTAGTTATATTTTGCTTTTTCAATATTTTTTAGGTCAAATCAGTTAACCCTATAAATTAGTTAAGATATATATACTAATTTTGTTTTATATATTTCGTTAATGTTGATTTTGTTGTTCTTTTGGGAGGAAATCGTTGTTTTGAATTTTCGAGCTACAGTTTTGGTCAAGTTTAGTCTATGAAATATAAAGAAAAATTAATTATATTTTAGGTTAGTATGTGTAAATGCTTAATTTTTTTAATCTAATTTTATTGATTTATTTAAAAAGTTTTGTTCTTACCTTTAATGAAAACTTTTCTGTTTAGTTGTATTTGGAGATCTTTTTCGTTCTGTTGTTTGTCTTTCAAAGTTTCGTCCTTCTGCAGTGTTTGTCCGTTTAATGGTAAATTTTGTGTCAATTAATTGATTACTTTTATAGTGTTTATTTAATTAGTTAGAGTTTTCTATTGGTTTTTATTGTTGTAGTTTAAATTCATTGGTTGAGATAGCTTTGTTTTAATTTTTTGGCAGTTATAATTTAATTTGTTTAATTTTAATTGTGTTTATTTAATGTGTGTTTTTATTCTGTTTAGTAATATAATTAAAATGTATGTGTTAATAAATGTTATATATTATTTTAAATATGTTATATATATGTCTGTTTATTTTTGATAGTGCTGATTTTTTTCTATGTTGTAGTGTTTGTGTATTTATTTGGTTATGGTTTTTTGAGTTTATTAGGGGCCCATTACGATACCCGGCGTAAATAAATCCGCCAGGCATGGAAGCGGCAAAAATCCGCCCGCACACACCGCCTGAACACCGACCACGCCATTCCGATTACACAAACCGAAAGCCGCCATCGGCGGAAAATCACACAAAATACCGCCCGCCATCGTCCGAGTCGGAGTCAAACCGCCCGCCACGGACGGAAACACGCACGACAACACAAAACCGCCCGCCCACACGGCCGACACACCGCACGTGAAATTACGATCGCACCGCCATGAGCGCGGAAAAACCACAAATATACCGCCCGCCAGCGCAAACAACGCCGATGAGAATCGACACGGCAGAAGCCATGGCGCCAACGTACCTGCACAGAAACCATCCGCACACAAAACCAATAGCACACAACATGGCCAACAAGTCCACACAGCAAGGCACGCACAAATACACAAGCACAGTACACATCCCGAAAACACCCCCGGACAAACAAAAAATACAAAGGCCAGAACCCCAGACACAACACACCTGAAAACAACAGACCATGAGGACACACCCACATAGGTGAGTACAAAAGCAGCACTCCCACAGACCACAACCCCTTGCTACATTGCAAACCAGAGAGGAGAGGAGAGGACACAGTGACACAGCAAGGACAGCAGCACACCACAGAAACGCACACATCACTACCACCACCACCACCACCACCACCACCACCACCAACACCACCACCACCACCACCACCACCACCACACCCCGGCACCACAAACCCCCTGCACATTACACAACACACACCGCACCAGCACCACAAACACCATGGCACCACAAAGGATGCCCAAGTTCACGCCCATGGAGCTGACGGTCATGGTCGACGAGATCATCAAGGTGTACCCACAAATCTATGGGAACATGGTCCAGCACACACCACTAGCCACCAGAAACAGAATGTGGAACCGGATCGTAGACCAGGTCAATGCAGTCGGGACCCTGCCCAGGAACAGAGTCGAGATTAACAAACGTTGGAATGACGTAAAGAGCCTGGTCAAGAAGAAGGAGGGCAAAAACAGAGAGCTGGCTGCCGTCACTGGCGGAGGGAATCCCGCGCTCTTTAAGACCTTCAAAGCGTGGGAGGAGAAGGTGCGAGTCGTAATCCATCCGGAGATCCTCGCCGGATTAGCAGGGGAGTGGAGGCTGGTAAGTACAAACTAATGTATACCAGCACACCGCTATGTACTCACATGCGCAACTACCATGCCACAGCTCCCAGGGACAAACACCCCCATGTCCAGCACACAATACACAACACATCACACACACATGCAACAGACACTACCACACACAGCCCAAACCGAACAACTGTAAGATGCGTGGGGACATGTGTACACTAAGCCAGCCACGTAACCACCAACAGGTCCCCAAATATGCCAGAAGCGCCACAACGAGCACCCACCACACCCATGTGTCCGCCACAGCTGCACTAACCGACAAGTAACAGGTAAGTGGCAGGAACACAAAGTGCAGTGGGTGGGACGGTGGACAGCCAAGTACAACACACACCAGGCCCCAGTCCCACAGCACAGCAAGGAGGAGCATCCCCCACACCCCACAGCCACGTGTCAGCCACCGCAGTGCACAACGACAGCCGAAAGGCAGACATCACGGTCCACAGCAATCGGTGTCAGTGGGTGTCCAGCCACCCCACGACCCACAACACCCCCCACCCCCACAGACCTGCAACATGGAGCACCCCCGCTTAGAGCCATGTGGCATCCAGTACAGTGCACGCACGAACAACTTGCAGGTGGGAAACTGGACAGGGCTGGATTACTGGAGGCATGAGGACCATAACACGACCAACACATGGGACATGTCACGTAGCAGACGAACACGCAGCACCGCCCACCGTCACGAACAAGTGAACAATGTGCACACGGACATGAACAACAGACTCACACCCCACATGACCCATCACAGACATTGCAACACCCAAGGAGCCACGTCTGCATGCACAAGCCACACTGAATATAGTCCCACACGGCAGCCACTGTGCAACTCATCACACACAACCGAAACACCATTGAAGTCCTGTCCATGTAGCCCCTACTGCCTGTCAACCACACACCCCACAACTACGCCTATGTAAGACAAACAACACTAGACGCAACAGAGCGGAACAACATAAATGCACACGAACACCACTGAACCCATCAAACTCACAGACACACCATGCACATACAACATACCATCCATCCCATCCGTCAGCCCCAGTCTCATGAAAGGCATGTCATCCGCACAGCTGCCACACATACAGCAGTCACGCTAAGACACATGCCCATGACCAACCATGTGCCAGAAGTCAATTAAGCGCACGACACACTGTGAGCAACAACACACAACATGGGCCACACCCCCCGAGCACTGCAGTGATGCACATGGCACAGGGCAGCACGCACACCAAGGAGATGGGACAACTGCAATACGTTGGCTGGCACACAACTATCACTCACTCATAACGATGCGTCCAATGCCATGTCCAGTAATCACAACAGACAGCAAATATGCAGGCCATGTCAAGCATGCACACACCTCAAACCATGCACTGTCATGCTGCCACAACACATGTCACGTTCGGCACCCATGGCTCACAGCATGTACCCCAAAAGCATATCCCCTCCCAAATGCGAATCTGGGGCATGGCCCCCATGTTGCCATATGCGTTCCTAAGCGTTCCATTTGAACCCCAAATGCATATCCCCTCCCAAATGCGAATCTGGGGCATGGCCCCCATGTTGCCATATGCGTTCCTAAGCGTTCCATTTGAACCCCAAATGCATATCCCCTCCCAAATGCGAATCTGGGGCATGGCCCCCATGTTGCCATATGCGTTCCTAAGCGTTCCATTTGAACCCCAAATGCATATCCCCTCCCAAATGCGAATCTGGGGCATGGCCCCCATGTTGCCATATGCGTTCCTAAGCGTTCCATTTGAACCCCAAATGCATATCCCCTCCCAAATGCGAATCTGGGGCATGGCCCCCATGTTGCCATATGCGTTCCTAAGCGTTCCATGTGAACCCCAAATGCAAAGTACAAACCAGACCCAGGATGGGCCAGGAGCCCGCATACACCAGAGTCACAATGAGTAGGGGCACAGCAACACACCCATCGGCATGGCCAATCCGTCCCATGCCACATGTGCACAGCACACAGTCCCATTGCCTAGCACACACAACTACAGATGCCACAGCCACACACTCGCCTCCGGGAAACCCATGTACGAGATTGCACGAACTGCCAATGTCAGGCGACAAATACATACTTCGCCAGGTGCAACACAATAACAAATCTCATTCTCTCCACAGGTGACGAACTGCCGGATGCTGGGGATGGAGACAGCAGCCAGCACAGCCAGCCCACAAGCCCCCAACGAGGACACACGGATCTGGAGGATCTGTCCTCCTCTTCGGACACGGACCACCAAGCAGGCCCATCTGGCGTGGCAGGGCCCAGCCGCTCCCCAGGACCCCTCCTACCCACCAACCCATCATCCAGGGATGCTGAACAGTCCCAGCCCCCTGCTGCCACTGTCGTTGCGGCCACACCCACGGTCATTGTGGCCACTACCACTGCCGCAACCGCCACCATCGCCGCACCGACCACCACCGCCACCACCACCACCACGTCTTCGCTGGCACCAGCCCCAGCGCAGGTGGTGGCCCGGCCGACTGGATCCACCCTGGGAGCCACAGCGAGGACCGTGGTGTGCAATGTGGCTAGTGGGCAGGCCGGTGGCAGCAGGACTGGTAGGAGGAGCAGGGTCAGGGAAACGCCAGCCTCCCCTGGGAGCCATGCCCTGCCTCAAATGGCCAGAGTCCTTGGGGCCTATGAAGAGGCCCAAGGACAATGGGCCAGGTCTGCTACAGACACGCGGGAGGTGCTGGGGGTGCTGAGGTCCATGGACGCCCATATGGGCCAATTCGTGTCCCGTATGGACCAACTCGTGGACCTCATGGGCCAGCTGGTGGTGGCGGTGGGGTCACAGGCAAGGCCAGCAACACCACCTCCGCCACCACCTGCTAGGGCGCAGGGTCGGGCAGCAGTGTCCACTTCCCCTGCGTCCACAGCCAGTGAGCACACCTCACCCACCACCAGCAGGTCGCCACCACACACCCCCCTCCCAAACGTGGAAGGGGCCGTCCGAAGAGGAAACAGATCTCCCGGGAGGACTTCGCACGCTCCAGTCGCAAGTGAGGCAGCCAGCCAGCCTTCCGCCAGCCTTCCTTGACCAGCCACTGCATTGACTTGCTCTACGATCCCACTCCACACAGCCATCTGGATGGCATGTGTGTGTTGGACTATGGACATAGAACCAGTGGGTACACCCTGATCATCACGCAGCCATGACCGACAGCTCATTGTCACTGCACGCACCACTTTTGTCATCACCTTACACACAATCACATGTCACAGTTTGTAATAAATGCACCTTTTTCACTAACTGCTGTTTGTGCCCTGTGTTTTATTTGTACGGAATACAACGGCCACCTTGGGCGGAAAGGCACCTGATGCGTGGCATGGCAATGGAATCCGGAGGGCCTGTAGGGACCTAGGGGTGGGAGACAGAACAGGAGCACATTCAATGAGTGTGTCACACACCCATCACACAGTACATGTCAACAACTACAAGCAATGTACACACATCGCACAGAGCAATAGGGCACAATGCCACAGTCACCAACAGTGGCATACTACCCTGGCCATGGAGCGTTGACACACTGCACGCAGTGAACATACGGCCACCCTGACACAGCACACACACACCTGCACAGATACAGACACATCATCCGTCGTACATGGACACTCACCGTCAAGTGAAGTAGCGGGCGATGAGCTGCTGGCGCACATTCCCAGCTTCCTCCTCTCCGCTGTCCACCTCACTCGAGCTGTCCTGGTCTGCGGGCTGGGGCCCTGGTTGATCTCCGTCATCCACAATGAGGGGGATCTGCTTCCGAATGGCCAGATTGTGCAGCATGCAGCACGCCACCACTATCTGGCACACCTTCTGTGGGGAGTACGCCAGTGCACCCCGGTGCGGTCCAGGCACCTGAACCTGGACTTGAGGAGGCCAAAGGTACGCTCGACCACACGTCTGGTCCTCCCATGTGCCTCATTGTATCGATCGTCTGCTGGGGTGCGAGGATTCCTCAATGGACTGAGCAGCCATGCCCCATTCGGATACGCAGAGTCACCTGGGTGTGAGGGACACAGAGAACCGTTGCTATTCCAACTGGACAGGGGACAGCATCGCACAACCAGCACGCTACACCACTCCACATACTCACCGACAATACAGCCACGATCCTGTTGCAGATTGGCCATCAGTCGTGGCAAGATGCTGTTGCGCATTATGTGTGCGTCATGTGCCGAGCCTGGAAACTTGGCACACACGTGGGTGATCACCATGTCCGCAAGGCACACCACTTGCACATTCAGGGAGTGCGTGTGCTTCCTGTTGCGGTACAGGTGCTCAGTGGCCTGTGGTGGAACAAGGCCAACATGTGTGCAGTCAATGGCTCCCACGACGTGTGGGATTCTGCCAAGGGCATAGAATGCACCCTTCACTGCCGCCAATTCACGAGCCCTGGGGAATCTGATGTACCTGTTCCGGTACAGCATCATGGCTGCCAGTACATCCCTCAGCACCTTGCTGAACATGGGCTGGGACATCCCTCCTCCACTGCCCACTGTGTGCTGGAATGACCCAGTGGCGAAGAAATGCATGGCGGCCATCACCTTAGCCGTGGGGGTGACAGCAGTCGGATACACCCTGCGGGGACGGAGATGGGGCTCTAACATGGCACACAGTCGATGCAGGGTTGGCCTGTCCAGCCGAAACTTCCTGATTACCTCTGTATCGTCCATGTCCGCCAGCAATTGGTATGGGCGGTCAATGTTCGGTCTCCGCCTGGGTTAAATGGCAGAGGACACATGTCAGAGCAACACGGCACATAGCAATTTCGCATACACATCACTGACATGACTGAGCAAGCACATGAGCCACAGCCCAGCTGTCAAGCTGGGACGGCACGGCCACAATACACTTACACAGGTCTCCCAACAATGGCAATGGCAAGTGAGACATACCACTGCCATGTGCATGCACATGGGGATCTAGGCCCCAATGACTTGCGGGCGTGCTGATGGGGACTGACTGCATATTCGTCAAGCGGCAACGCCACGGCAACATGAGTGTCTGCTGAGCATGGAACTGCTTCCGAGGCTGGATGAGTATGGCACACGGCGACGACGATGTGGGCACGGGCTGAGCGGCCAATACAAGTGGGACCTGTGGCACGAGGGGATATGAGACAGTAGTAGGTGTCAGCACTGCACCCTATGTACAGCACTGTACGGATCACAGCTCCCGAAACATTGACTGGTGTCCACATTGACAGCCCCATGCCAAGACGGCTGTGTGCTTGCAGTCACACGTCACAGGTGAGAGGTTACATTGCACGTGCCAGGTGGCAGACGTACATAGTGGGAGCTGGCATGTGTGTGCATGTGTCTCCTGTTCAGGATCCACCAGATGGGCGCTGACTCTGTACTGACCATTGGACACAGCATGTTCCGTGGAAGGCTTGTGTGTGTGGGATGGTGGCACTGGATGTGCCTCCGTTGGGTGGGGGCCATGCACAGGGCGGGTACGTCGATGATTGCGCATTGTTGGTCACGGTGGGTGCACCAACTAAGATGTGTTGCCCTGTGTTCAATTCCTATGTCCGCATGATGATGGACTGTGGATGTGGGCAGACTACACATTGGTCGATGTGCTGTCTATATGCATGTGCCTTCACACCAGGCACAGCTGCCCCTGCACATGTGACCCCTGCTGGACTCGCTGCTGGGTCTGTGGAGCTGATGCACCTTCTGCGCGTGGGGCGGACAGCTCTCCTCACTTCCCTCATTGCGCATGTCATGTCTTTGCCGCAGGTGACATGGATCATGGAGGGCCCACATGTACGCGTGGGTAGGCTACACATGATTGTTCACTGGTCGCCACCCCCAGTCAGTGTTTCGAATGGGAAGGTTGTCGTGCTGGTGGTATGTTCGATGTGGCGGATGGGCGGGCCTAGGTGCGGGCTTACATTCCGGACATGGGGGGTAGTTGGATTGGCGACTAGTTGCAGTACACACGGGACACGTCTCTTCCTTTCCACATCTGGGTCATCCCTTGTACTAACTGACAGTGATACAGTCATCTTCGCCCCAGCCCTCATGTCCTCCCCTCGCCCCCCAATATGCATGCTCACCTGCGAGGCTAGCGCTTGCACAGGCAGCCCCAAGCTCGCACCAGAGAGGGCAAGGAGTGTATGTGTGGGTCCAGTTGCACGAGTGGGCTGTCTCAGGGTATGATGTGTGGCGGGACGCCGTCCACCTGCGTGGTGCCCCAAATGGAGACCCGGCCTGCATGGACTATGCATCACAGTCTTCGCCTTCCGGATCCGCCACCTGCGACACCCAGTGGCTGTGGCTGCCCTTGCGGCCAGGCCGCGTCCGTCTGTGGCTGATGGCCCACACATTCACTCTTTGGCCTCTCTGGGGAGGGCTCGGGGGTGGTGGCGCACGCGCTTGCACTTAGTCGCAATGGCATGTGGCGTGGTTGGTATGATGGGCAATGGATGGGATGGTGCGAGCCACCTCCCGTGACGTCAGTGCTGCTCGTGCTGTGGTGCGTCCCCCTACACTTCCATGTGACTTGTGCCATGCTAGACGTTGAGGTTCTATTGCCTGCGTGATATGACCAGGAGGAGCGCGAGGAGACCTCTCACACACCATGCTCCACTGCCATCCCGTGCCCTGTATCGCCTGTGCGGATTGACTATGTTGGGGTTACACCTGGTCGACTGGGGCTGTGTGTGCCTTGTCCAAGGGGCATGGCGGGCGCACAACAGGATCCAGCTTGTCCACAGAGGGTGGGCTGAGGTGCGCCTGGTACCGCTTTGTACGTGTGCCCGGCTGCTGTGCACACACGTGTTCACTCCCCCGACAGGTGTCCTCTCACAATGCCCTGGGAAGCGGTGGTGTACTGTTCATGACCCCTCCCAACACGGCGTGCTCCAACTTGTCATGTGCGCATCTACCCGTCGCACCCACCCACCTGAGCACTGCGTCCATACGACTTCACACGACACATGTGTGTCTTCCACAGTAGTGCTACTCATTTGCGTTGACATCCAATACCAGTGGACTACATGGTCATGTCACGACTGCCGTGTACTTCACATACTCTCATCCTCTCTCATTCGTACTTGTGAAATGAGTCAGCGGAGACAGTTTTGGTTTCAAACATTATATTGAGTCTTCTGTCCTCTGTGATGCAGTATAGTGGACACTACTGGCAGCGGGATACATGTTGAGGATATACTGAGCATGATTACAAATGGGATAGGGTGTGGGGTTACATCTGCTTGGCCAAGGCTGTGCTAATGTACATTTACGTATAGCTGCGGAGCTGCGGACTTTGACACAGACGGTATACATGTAGCCTACCAGACCGCTCGGCATCATGGGCACAGTCCATCTCAGTTCCATGTGACAGGTTTGCTGCGGTTGTTCCTCATGCACGCGTGCATGTGAGATGACATCAGGGCATGTGCTTGCGTGCATGCAGCGGCGTGCCACTTGTTGTTGCACTGTGGTGGTTACTGGACATGTCACAGTCACTGGGGTCGTGTTGTTGTTGTATGCACTTGTCGTCCATGCAAAGGTCCTGGTATGGGATTCCCGGGGCGGGGGTGGGAGGGGTGCAGCACCCACAGACTCCAGGCGACCTATTCATGTCCACTGAGCGGTGTGTGTGTCCATGTGCGCTGGATCCATGTCGTGTCCTGGTTGTTCGTGCAGTTCCGTCCATGTGGGTGCGATACACAGAGCCCATGCCACTGCCTCCCACGATGCATGCGGTGTTCCTGGATGTGATGGGGAACAGTGTGCATGTCCCGGTCATATCCGATGTCATGGCGATGTCGTTGATGGTGTGGTTACAGTTGCCGGTCGTTTGGTATGGCTGTTGTGGTGGTGACTGGCCAGTCCGTGCGGAAGCTGAGCATGGGTGCGGGGTTGGACTTCATAGGTCACTCGGGGAACCTGCGTTGTGGTCCGACGTATTTACAGGTTGTCAGGTATGCGATGCCGTCCAGCAGGGCTTCCATGTCATTGGTGGTGTACATGTTTGCCAGCCAATGAAGCGGATGGTGGCTCTCAAGGTGTTGTTCGTAAGTTGTCCCTTGGAGGACCATGATGGGGCATGCTGGGTGACATTCGATGTAGCTGTTCTCGATGATCCGTCGTGTGGAGGCACAGTGGTCCCATTTCAGTGCGGGTGCGATGTTGGCCACATACGCCATGCCCCCATAGGCAGAGCAGGCCCTGTCGTGTGCGTCCAGAGGGAGGAGTAGTGGTAGCAGGTCCGCCTTCAGACATGCCGGGTTGGAGAGGCATATCTCGACGGGATGCTGGTAGGGACACCTCCGACAGTAGAAGACGGGCATGACGCAGCTGAACAATGTGATGCGGTAAGTCAGTCGGTAACTTACGTTCAGCAGGGACAGGAGATCGCATCCCAATGTATGTATCGTGTTGGTTTTGTACAGCTTGAGCTGTTCGGCGTAGTTGGGTAGGTGTGTTGCGGTTGCCATTTCGCAGCGGTTCGTTGAGGTGGCGTGCTCCGGCTGTGTGTGCAGTCTGCAATGTGCACGCTCCGGGGTTGCTGTGAGCTCTGTGTAGTCGTAGGGAGACAGGACTTGTGTTCTGTTGGCTTGTTTGGAGGACACGGGCCCTCTTCCCACATGCTTTTCAGACAGTTCAAGGTCAGTGCTGTGTGACTCCTTCCAATTAACTTGCATGTGGCCGACATGGGGAGTGTTTTCTTCTTTCTTCCCCGTCCGTTGTGTGCTTCTGTGATATGCGCTATCTGCCGTGTGGTCGGTCTCCTCGGCATGCCTGTGTTGGTCTATTCTTGGACAATGGCTGTATTCACCGGCTTCTGTCGTGGGGCTGTGGTTTCGGAGTTGGAATGGAAGGTCATTCAGTGCTGTCTGCTCTCCCTTGTGTGGGCGGCAGGCTGCCTTTCCGCTCTGCGTTGGGCCTTGTGTGTGGATGTTATTCTTGGGCCACCTGTTGTCGGTCCCGGGCTCTTTGGTGTTCCGTTTCATGTGTCTTGTTCATATGTGCAGGGTGGTATGGGTTTTCAGTGTGGTACTGGCGTTCCTCTTCCCGAAGGAGCCCTGCTTCTCCTAGTTGGTGTTGCCGCCGCTGTGTGCTTCGCCATGTTTGTTACACTGGGGTGTGTCCTGCTGTTGCGTGACTTCACTGACATGTGTGCGTCGGTTGTGTGGCGTTGGGTGTTGTCCGTGAATTGGGCGTTGGGGACATGTCTGTGGCAGGCCTGTCACGTGTCATGTGCGTTCGGGGTGGGGCTGATGTGTGTGCTGCTTGGTTGTGTCCCTGTGTCTGTGTGCGACGCATGCATGGCGCTGCGGTTGGCCTCTGCGTTGTGCGCATGTGTGGCGGCGTCATCGGCGCTTTGTGGCCGTGACGGGGTGGTTGGTTCCTAGTCCCAGGTGGTGTGTACACATGTGTTCCGCGATGTTAGGATTTGGCCTGTGTGTCATATGTGGATGCAATGGTGGATGTGTAGTGTACACGCGCTGGTGGGGGTTGTCCGCTTTTCCGCCCTTGCACTGTGTGCGCTGTTTGCGTGCACTTGTTGTGTGTGTGCCTACCTGCGTCTCCGCGATACGTTGCGTCCTTGGTGGTGCATCAGCAGAAGCATGGGAAGGGCCTGCAGTGCTGGATTCATGCCCGGGGTGCCGCTTCTTCGTTGTCCGTGCTCTGCGTCCGTGTTACCGCCTCTCTTTCACGTGCGGTGTCTCTTAGCCGTGGGAGCCGTTTGTTTGCGGCATCGTAATTTATGCGCCGGGCGGGACGTGTTTCGTCGGACGGTGTGTGTCAGTTGGGCTGCGCCGCTACGTGTACGGGCGCACTTTGATGGCGGACGGTGTTGCTGGCTTGCCGGCGGTGTTTGGCCTACTTTTCGCATCGTAATTGTGCGGGCGTGTGGACTGCTGCGTGCCGGCGGTAACTGGTGGTTTTTGCATCCGCCAGCACGGCGGTTGTGCTTCCGCCCGCCATCGTAATGTGCCCCTTAGTTTGTATTTTAGTTTTATTATTATTGTTTTTTTTTGTTAGTGTCTGTTTTAATGTTTGCAATATGTTTTTTTCATAGTATTGAAAATAATTTATTTTTATGTTTAAATGTTATTTTTAGTATAGTTAATATGTATTTTATTGATGTTTGTGTTGTCGATATTATGTATATCAATATTTTTGTTGCATTATATGTTGTTTAATTTTTTCGATATTTTTGTGATCTATTTTTTTGTAGTCCATATTTTTGTAGTCGATAATTATTTTGCTGATATTATTTTTTCGATATTTGTATAATTTTAGCTTTGTGTATTGGGAGTCAATATTTATGTGTGCGATATTAGTGACTCAATAAATGTGTAGGTCGATATTATAGAAGTAGATGTTATGTCAGTGATCCTATTCATACAAGGTGGAGCCCCTAAGATCTCTTCTAAAAATGAAAGTGACTTTTGATTGGAGAAAAAATAAGTGGAAACCTTAGGATTGTCAATAAAAAAAGGTATTAATGCCCCATGGTTAAAACCATTTATAGAAGGGAGAAAATGTATAATTGCTGTGGACGCTAGCAATTGTGGTCTATGGACAATGGGGCCTATTACGATGGCGGTCGGATGTCGACCGCCCGGCAGGCGGCGGTGCCCGCCGGACCGGCGGTGGAGATCCACCCACACCGCA
The DNA here is from genome assembly GCA_963921515.1 of Calotriton arnoldi. Taxonomy (NCBI): domain Eukaryota; kingdom Metazoa; phylum Chordata; class Amphibia; order Caudata; family Salamandridae; genus Calotriton; species Calotriton arnoldi. The sequence goes on along the minus strand of CAWUFW010009300.1, from coordinate 761,388 downwards.
AGCCAGAAAACCACCGGTCCGATTAGGATGGCGGTGGCGGTGGCGATCGCGGCGGTGGGAAATTCCGACCGCCGCTTTTCCGCCAGTCGTCATCCGCACTCCTGCCTGGCGGGTGGAAAAGGACCGGGATAATGGTGGCGGTGCAGAGCAGGCTCCGCCGGCACGATTATGATGCCGGCGGTAGCCAGCCTTTCCGCAGCGGTCAGACCGCCATGGAAAGGTATGCGGAGATTGTCTTCCGGGGGCCCGTGGCGGGGCCCCGATGTTTTGGGGGGTGGGGGTGCACTGGGGGGTACCCATGGCCCCCCCGACATTCCCCTGTACCAGGTGGCAGGCACTGTGCAGTGCCTGCCACGTAGTGCAGGGAAATGCTGGACATGCCCATTTGGACATCGTGGCGGTGCTGCGGGTAACAGCAACCGCCGCTATGTTAAGGCCCGCGATCCGACCGCCGCGGTCGGATTTCGAGCGCGGGTCATCGTAATTCGACCGGTGGTGATGCCGCGGTCCATGCGGGCGGTCTTTTCCCGCTACCATGGCGGTCGGGGAGGTTTTCCGATCGCCATCGTAATGACCCCCAATGTTGTTACAAAGTAATGGTACAAATGATTGGGTTGTGTCTTATGGCTTGAGAGCCTTACATGATTCTGAAAAACATTATTCTGCTATGGAGAAAGATCTTTTTAGCTTGTGTGTGTGGGGGTGCATATCATTATTAAATGTTTATATTGGAGACCAAATTCGATATAAGGACCGATCACAAGTCTCTAGCTAATATGCTGTTGTCGGGAAGTGGTAGAACTTTGACCGCAAGATTTGCCAGACTGACTTCTAAGCTACAAGATTTCCAGTACCCGATTGAACATCTACCTGGTAAAAACAATGTGCACACTAATTGTATGTCAAGGTAATCAATGGAAATGGATGCTACTTCTGACAATGAAGAATCAGAGTGTGAGAAGCCTTTACATTTTCTGATGTCAGTAAGATAGAAGGTTATTGTGGAATACTTGAGGTTATTACAGAGGACGAATGGTTTGAGGATGCTAAGACTGATGTGCCATTGAAGGAAGTGCAGGGGTACATAGTCAAAGGATGGCTAGCTGAATGCGTTGTGTTGAGTTAACTTATGGGCCTTTATAAGATTCGTGATGAGTTAGGTGTTGAAAATGGTGTAATCCTTAGAGGAGATGGAGTAATTTCTCCTTTAAATTTAGGAAACAAATGAGGGTAATACGGGTATTTCAGGCATTAGGAGGAGAATACCTGAACAATACTGGTGGCCTGGTTTGGATAGCATGGTGGAAAATTGGGTGAAGTTGTGCAAGTTATGTTGTTCAAGTGACTTGTCAGCTTAGACATTGATAACTGAATCTGTTCCCGTTAAGCTACCTCATGGACCTTGGAAAATACTAGGAATTGATTTTTGAGTCCTTTTTCTGTGCTTCCTAAGCAGGAAGCCAATGGTTTTGTGGTGGTAGATTATTATTCATTCATTACCTCTAGCCATTATAAGTGGCCAGAGGTAAGAATGATTGACAAAGTCACTTCAAAATCAATTGTTGAGTTTTTGTTGGAGTTTTTGTAGAGAAGTATTACCTAGAGTCATTTTATCAGACAATGGTCCTCAATTCCTTAGCAAGTACACAAAAGAATTTCTATTGAAAAGAATATCAGTGTTCCATCCTGAGGCCAATGACCAAGTTGAGAGGTTTACAGTCTTATTATTGAAGCCATTCAGTTATCAATCAAAGAGGGTATACATTGGAGGAAAGCATTACAGGCTACTCTTCTTACTTACAGAACCACTCCCAGTCCTGTCACGTAGCTATCCCCTTTTGAACTATTAAAAGGTGCAAAGGAGAATGAAAGTGTGTTCATTGGTGCATGAGGAATACATTTGGCAAAGATTTTGAGACTGATTATCATGAGATCAGAAGTGGTATAAACATGTACAAACTGAGGATGTACTGTAAGAGAGGAAGAAAAGTAGCAGTGTCCGCGTGAAAGTGGGTGATTGGGTAAGGCTGAAACATGTTTCTTACTCTGGAAAAGGTACAGGTCAATGGTCTGACCCTTTTTAAGTGATTGAAGTCTTTAAAAATGTTGTTAGAGTTAAAAATGGTGTGGTATGGAATTTCTATAGGGTGTTTCTGCGTAGTGATGGTATCTGAGATCAGGATGAGTCCTTTGTTCCCATTGGGAACGATGATAATGTACATTTTGGATGTTCCAGGGACAGGAGATCTTAGCAATGTGATAGCACCAGAACATGTTTTTGTAGAACCTAATAGCACAAATGCTGGAAAGTGTTTAGGTATCTTTAGGTAGGAAGGGGAACTATTGCCACAGTTTTTCATGAGTAAGGAGGAGTGTACGATGTTACAAAATTCCTACTAAAATGAAGGGTTATGTTATGTAAATATTTGCCTTTTTACTGTGAAGAATTTGAATAGAACCTTTATTGCTTTCAATTGAAAGTATATGCTATTCTAGTTAGTGTGCTTCTTGTTACAGTTTAGTCCATTGTATTTCATTGTATTTGATTTTGCTTGTTTTTCTTTTCATTTTGTCTGCTACTTTCTTTAATGTTTTTTCTTCAGGGGTGAAAGATGTGTGGTTATGTACCTATTGTCACATGCATCCTTAACAAGTTGCTGTATGAAATGTAGAATGTTATGAGTAGAAAGGCAGAGCAGTAGCACAGTATTCTTGGCTGCGCTGTGGTCTGGATGTCCCTGTTGGACCCACTGCATTATTTGGAATAAACTCGTTGACAAGCAGCTAATAGGTTTACAAGGATTCATTTTTACAGCACCATAGTAGGCATTTAAATGATGAGGAGGTCAATAAAGCTGGCATCAACCCATCTCAGAGACCCCATTATCCTGATTGTGCCTCCAAATTGGAGTTTTCAATATGCATGAAAACTGCAGCAGATAACTGTTTCCTGCACACATTTTGCCATGTAAAAACTGGTCAATTGTTGTGGGGATAAACTGTTGTGTTCTGAGAACAGGGAAAGCATGTGGTACTACTGCGTCATCCTCTATTCTGCAATATGGCAGTAATAGTGAACCTAGTAAATATGACACCACTGTTTCAGTATCAGGAGGGTGCAGTATTCCCACCCAAATAATAGGCCTCTCAGAATGAGGGTCAAAGTATGATTTCCTGGCTGCAGGTTGTTAGTCCTCAGGCATCGGGTGATGGACTATTAAATCTTGTTTTAGTTTTTACCCAATGAAACTAAATGAAAGTATTACTCTTTCTAGAGTGGTTATATAACGAAAACCGGTACCCATACGAGGAATAAATCAAGAAAAGTATAAAAGGAGAAAGTCCTCTTTTTCCAGAATTCAAAGGTGGGTAAAATCATATGTGAGGTTTGAAAAAACAGTCCCTCATAGAAATTTCAAGGAGATTTGTTAAAATAAAAAAATAAAAAGATATCACCCAATGCCTTAGGACTAACGGGGATCCTTGAATACATTTGAGTGTTGAATGCATGAAATCTGTATGAAGAGGGAAAGTTCTATAATAAGAAAGGGCCTTGAATAAAGATTATATCAATTCAGCTGCAACCACCATAGTATAAAAGAATGAATGATTGTACGATAGTATGACCTTGGATTGAATATAGAAACACAAAAACATTGAACCTGGTTATGTAAATATTATTTAATATACTGGATTGAATGAGTATAAAAATTGTTCCTTATTTATTTATTTTTTAGATAAATCCATGTTTCTTATTATATTTGCTTGTCATGAAGAAGGTGGAGAGAAGAAATAAAACCACCGAAACACCGCGTCGACAATTTGAGTTATAACTTGGATGAGTTCTGTCATTGAATATGTGTGTCTTTTTATCATTAGTTTTAATTGCTTGTGAATTACTTGGACTGTTGTTCAGAATTACTTGAAAAAATTGACCCAAATTGATATTTAGACATCCATTAGGGATTTTTTAACATATGAAAGAACCAAAAGCTCTTCTTTTTTGATCCAGTGTCATCTAGTACTGTATATACAATGTTAGAATTTGTAATACGGACAAATGTGTAATAAATTTGACTTTTTACATAATATAGTGGTCAGTTTTTAATGAATATATATATGTTAACTGGTGAGAAAGGTTTACTTTCCTAATAGAAGTCATATTGAATGAAACGTATGAGTCAGTGAATGTATGTCAAGAAAAGGGAGTTTGATATTAGTGAATTCACTTTGAGACCCTGTCACTTTCTTAGTAACAGGTCACCTCTCCCATTTTTGTGGATTATTAGGGGGCACCATTGGTGCCCAGCAAGCCCAGATGCAGAGGGCTAGCAGTGAAGGGGGCCCTGCTAGGGGGCCCCAATGTCGCTTTCTGACAGGCTTTCCTTATCGGAAAGGCCAACATGGAAAGGCTGTCGGAAACTGACATCAAAATCCCGATGGCGGAAACGCTGTCCTTAAGAAATTATGAGGACCTTCCGACCGACCGACTGGCTCGGTCTCCATGAGCCAGTGGGAAGGCGTCGGTCGGTTCCTTCGACTGCAGCCTCTGACTGCACGCATCCTAATGCGTCGGTCGGACTGCAGCAGTAGATGCGGTTCGGACCGCGGTTGCAGTCCAAACCGCATCGTAATGAGGGCCTAAGTCATATTTATGGTGATGTTTCTGTTTGTTTTTACCTGATAATGGTATTAGATGTGATAGGGTTACTATCCTGCTTGAGAGGGAGGGGATCAGACTTAACAAGGTGGGGGAATCGAACTTTGGTGTAACTTTCACAATGCACTTGGTTGACCATCGCCTCATGGTACAGTCATCAAAACCTGGCCGATGATGGTTGGTATAACTTCGTTAATGGAGGTGGCATGGCATAAATGTTTCCCAATATTTGTAAGAGTGGAGTGAGAATGGTAAATCTGATGCCCCTCCCTTAATGCATTCACTTTCTCCGGTGCTTTTTAGACTAAGGGGCTGATTACGATGGCGGAACAATCGCCACCGCCGGGCCGGCGGTGAGGTCCGCTGGCCCTGCGGACCGCGATTCTCCGACCGCCATATTACGATGGCGGTGGGATCCAGACCGCGACCGCGGCGGAGGCAATGCCCGTCCCCCACGGAACCCCCACAGGCAATCGTTACCATTGCCTGGCGGAGCGGTCAGCATGCTCACAATGGTGACGGGGCCTAGCAGGCTCCGTCCGCCGAATTACGATGCTGGCGGAAGCCAGCCTTTCCGTGGCGGGTAAACCGCCATTGAAAGTCTGGCGGGGATTGGTTCCGGGGGCCTGTTGCAGGCCCCCCTTGTGTTGGGGGGAGGTGTGGGTGCACTGGGGGGGTCGCCCTGCATTTCACTGCACCATGTGGCAGGCACAGTGTAGTGCCTACCACGTAGTGCAGTGAAATGCACAACATTCTCTTTTCGACATCGCGGCGGTGCTGCTGTCTGCAGCCACCGCCGCAATGTTAACGATGCGGAATATGACCGCAGCGGTGGCAGTCCCATCCTAATCAGGTATGCGGGACCGCCTGCATGCATGGCAGACGGTCCCAAACAGCGCTACGATGGCGGGCGGACCAAATCCGCCCACCATCGTAATCAGCCCCTAAGGTTTGAATTGTAAATATGACCCCACCCCTCCAAAATATGCACCTTCCCCAAAGTTTGTTATGATTGTCTTTAGAATAGTATATTTGAATGCATGAATGAAAAGCTACTTGTACAGCACAAGCAGTTACTCAAGAAGAGTGTGCCAGAACTGAGTAGGATATAGCCAAGTGTGCTACATGAAAAGTCAGGTATTTGACCCTCTAAAGTTTGTGACTTCGCCACTATCAGTTAGCGTGGACTTAGAATAATACATTTGATTCCACCTACACAAAATGTAAGCATTTCCTTTGGTGGTTGTAGGATTGTACTTATAATTGTGCATTTGTTTGGCAACAATTTTTTTATTTCTATTATTTTTAAAATTATTTTGTTAATTTACTGTAAAAAAATATAATTTTAGAGTAAATATATTTTGAAATTTCTTTTAATTGTTATTTTTATTTGCTTTTGCCTGATATATATGAGTTTTGATAACTCATTTTTAAATGTATTGTTATTGGTATAATAAGTATGTAGTTTGTTTTAACATTCCTTTACAATAAATAATAAATAATAATGAGAAATGTTTATATTATTATGTAATATTATCCTTATAATTAACTTTTACATTTAATAATTGTGTTTATTTAATACATGTATTGTAATTTATAATTAAATTAAAACACTTGTTTATATCATTTTGAAAGTTATTTTCAAGTTACACTTATTTGTAGGAATTAAGGGGCCCATTACGATACCCGGCGTAAAAAAATCCGCCAGGCATAGAAGCGGCAAAAATCCGCCCGCACACACCGTCTGAACACCGACCACGCCATTACGATTACACAAACCGAAAACCGCCATCGGCGGAAAAATCACACAAGATACCGCCCGCCATCGTCCGAGTCGGAGTCAAACCGCCCGCCACGGACGGAAACACGCACGACAACACAAAACCGCCCGCCCTCACGGCCGACACACCGCACGTGAGATTACGATCGCACCGCCATGAGCGCGGGAAAACTACAAATATACCGCCCGCCAGCGCAAACAACGCCGATGAGAATCTACACGGCAGAAGCCATGGCGCCCACGTCCCTGCACAGAAACCATCCGCTGACAAAACCAATCGCACACAACATGGCCAACAAGTCCACACAGCAAGGCACGCACAAATACACAAGCACAGTACACATCCCGAAAACACCCCCTGGACAAACAAAAACTACAAAGGCCAGAACCCCAGACACAACACACCTGAAAACAACAGACCATGAGGACACACCCACATAGGTAAGTACAAAAGCAGCACTCCCACAGACCACAACCCCTTGCAACATTGCAAACTAGAGAGGAGAGGAGAGGACACAGTAACATAGCAAGGACAGCAGCACACCACAGAAACGCACACATCACAACCACCACCACCACCACCACCACCAAACACCGGCACCACAAACCCCCTGCACATTACACAACACACACCGCACCAGCACCACAAACACCATGGCACCACAAAGAATGCCCAAGTTCACGCCCATTGAGCTGACGGTCATGGTCGACGAGATCATCAAGGTGCACCCACAAATCTATGGGAACCTGGTCCAGCACACACCACTAGCCACCAGAAAGAGAATGTGGAACCGGATCGTAGACCAGGTCAATGCAGTCGGGACCCTGCCCAGGAACAGAGTTGAAATCAACAAACGGTGGAATGACGTCAAGAGCCTGGTCAAGAAGAAGGAGAGCAAGAACAGAGAGCTGGCAGCCGTCACTGGCGGAGGGAATCCCGCGCTCTTTAAGACCTTCAAAGCGTGGGAGGAGAAGGTGCGAGTCATCATACATCCGGAGATCCTCGCCGGATTAGCAGGGGGAGTGGAGGCTGGTAAGTACAAACTAATGTATACCAGCACACCGCTATGTACTCACATGCACTACCACCATGCCACAGCTCCCAGGGACAAACACCCCCATGTCCAGCACACAATACACAACACATCACACACACATGCAACAGACACCACCACACACAGCCCAAACCGAACAACTGTAAGATACGTGGGGACATGTGTACACTCAGCCAGCCACGTAACCACCAACAGGTCCCCGAGTATGCCAGAAGCGCCACAACGAGCACCCACCACACCCATGTGTCCGCCATAGCTGCACTAACCGACAAGTAACAGGTAAGTGGCAGGAACACAAAATGCAGTGGGTGGGAGGGTGGACAGCCCAAGTACAACACACACCAGGCCCCTAGTCCCACAGCACAGCAAGGAGGAGCATCCCCCACACCCCACAGCCACGTGTCAGCCACCGCAGTGCACACCGACAGCCGAAAGGTAGACATCACGGTCCACAACAATCGGTGTCAGTGGGTGTCCAGCCACCACCACGACCCACAACACCCCCCCACCCCCACAGACCTGCAACATGGAGCACCCCCCGCTTAGAACCATGTGGCATCCAGTACAGTGCACGCCCGAACAACCTGCAGGTGGGAAACTGGACAGGGCTGGATTACTGGAGGCATGAGGACCGTAACACGACCAACACATGGGACATGTCACGTAGCAGACGAACACGCAGCACCGCCCACCGTCACGAACAAGTGAACAATGTGCACACGGACATGAACCACAGACTCACACCTCACATGACCCATCACAGACACAGCAACACCCAAGGAGCCACGTCTGCATGCACAAGCCACACTGAATATAGTACCACACGGCAGCCACTGTGCAACCCATCACACACAACCGAAACACCATTGAAGTCCTGTTCATGTAGCCCCTACTGCCTGTCAACCACACACCCCACAACTACGCCTATGTAAGACAAACAACACTAGACGCAACAGAGCGGAACAACATAAATGCACACGAACACCACTGAACCCATCAAACACACAGACACACCATGCACATACAACATACCATCCATCCCATCCGTCAGCCCCAGTCTCATGAAAGGCATGTCATCCGCACAGCTGCCACACATACAGCAGTCACGCTAAGATACATGCCCATGACCAACCATGTGCCAGAAGTCAATGAAGCGCACGCCACACTGTGAGCAACAACACACAACATGGGCCACACCCCCCGAGCACTGCAGTGATGCACATGGCACAGGGCAGCACGCACACCAAGGAGATGGGACAACTGCAATACGTTGGCTGGCACACAACCATCACTCACTCATAACGATGCGTCCAATGCCATGTCCAGTAATCACAACAGACAGCAAATATGCAGGCCATGTCAGACATGCACACACCTCAGACCATGCACTGTCATGCTGCCACAACACATGTCACGTTCGGCACCCATGGCTCACAGCATGTACCCCAAAAGCATATTCCCTCCCAAATGCGAATCTGGGGCATGGCCCCCATGTTGCCATATGCGTTCCTAAGCGTCCCATTTGAACACCAAAAGCAAAGTACAAACCAGACCCAGGATGGGCCAGGAGCCCGCATACACCAGAGTCACAATAAGTAGGGGCACAGCAACACACCCATCGGCATGGCCAATCCGTCCCATGCCACATGTGCACAGCACACAGTCCCATTGCCAAGCACACACAACTACAAATGGTACAGCCACACACACGCCTCCGGGAAACCCATGTACGAGATTGCACGAACTGTTAATGTCAGACGACAAATCCATACTTCGCCAGGTGCAACACAATAACAAATCTCATTCTCTCCACAGGTGACGAACTGCTGGATGCTGGGGATGGAGACAGCAGCCAGCACAGCCAGCCTACAAGCCCCCAACGAGGACACACGGATGTGGAGGATCTGTCCTCCTCTTCGGACACGGACCACCAAGCAGGCCCATCTGGTGTGGCAGGGCCCAGCCGCTCCCCAGGACCCCTCCTACCCACCAACCCATCATCCTGGGCTGCTGAACATTCCCAGCCCCCTGCTGCCACTGTCGTTGCGGCCACACCCACGGACATTGCGGCCACACCCACGGTCATTGCGGCCACACCCACGGTCATTGCGGCCACTACCACTGCCGCAACCGCCACCATCGCCGCACCGACCACCACCGCCGCCACCACCACCACGTCTTCGCTGGCACCAGCCCCAGCGCAGGTGGTGGCCCGGCCGACTGGATCCACCCTGGGAGCCACAGCGAGGACCGTGGTGAGCAATGTGGCTAGTGGGCAGGCCGGTGGCAGCAGTACCGGTAGGAGGAGCAGGGTCAGGGAAACGCAAGTCTCCCCTGGGAGCCATGCCCTGCCTCAAATGGCCAGAGTCCTTGGGGCCTATGAAGAGGCCCAAGGACAATGGGCCAGGTCTGCTTCAGACACGCGGGAGGTGCTGGGGGTGCTGAGGTCCATGGACGCCCGTATGGGCCAACTCGTGGACCTCATGGGCCAGCTGGTGGTGAGGTCACAGCCAGGGACAGCAGCTCCACCACCGCCACCACCTGCCGGGGCGCAGGGTCGTGCAGCTGTGTCCAGTTCCCCTGCGTCCACAGCCAGTGAGCACACCTCAACCACCAGCAGGTCGCAAGCAGGCACCCCCTCGCAAACGTGGAAGGGGCCGTCCGAAGTGGAAACAGATCTCACGGGAGGACTTCGCACGCTCCAGACGCAAGTGAGGCAGCCAGCCAGCCTTCCTTGACCACCCACTGCATTGACTTGGACTACGATCCCACTCCACACAGCCATCTGGATGGCATGTGTCTGTTGGACCATGGACATAGAACCAGTGGGTACACCCTGAACATCACGCAGCCATGACCGACAGCTCATTGTCACTGCACGCACCACTTTTGTCATCACCTTACACACAATCACATGTCACAGTTTGAAATAAATGCACCTCTTACACAAACTGCTGTTTGTGCCCTGTGTTTTATTTGTACGGAATACAACGGCCACCTTGGGCGGAAAGGCACCTGATGCGTGGCATGGCAATGGAACCGGAGGGCCTGTAGGGACCTAGGGGTGGGAGACAGAACAGGAGCACATTCAATGAGTGTGTCACACACCCATCACACAGTACATGTCAACAACTACAAGCAATGTACACACATCGCACAGAGCAATAGGGCACAATGCCACAGCCACCAACAGTGGCATACTACCCTGGCCATGGAGCGTTGACACACAGCACGCAGTGAACAAACGGCCACCCTGACACAGCACACACACACCTGCACAGATACAGCCACATCAGCCGTCGTACATGGACACTCACCGTCAAGTGAAGTAGCGGGCGATGAGCTGCTGCCGCACATTACCAGCTTCCTCCTCTCCGCTGTCCTCCTCACTCGAGCTGTCCTGGTCTGCGGGCTGGGGCCCTGGTTGATCTCCGTCATCCACGATGAGGGGGATCTGCTTCCGAATGGCCAGATTGTGCAGCATGCAGCACGCCACCACTATCTGGCACACCTTCTGTGGGGAGTACGCCAGCGCACCCTCGGTGCGGTCCAGGCACCTGAACCTGGACTTGAGGAGGCCAAAGGTACGCTCGACCACACGTCTGGTCCTCCCATGTGCCTCATTGTAGCGATCGTCTGCTGGGGTGCGAGGATTCCTCAATGGACTGAGCAGCCATGCCCCATTCGGGTACGCAGAGTCACCTGGGTGTGAGGGACACAGAGAACCGTTGCTATTCCAACTGGACAGGGGACAGCATCGCACAACCAGCACGCTACACCACTCCACATACTCACCGACAATACAGCCACGATCCTGTTGCAGATTGGACATCAGTCGTGGCAAGATGCTGTTGCGCATTATGTGTGCGTCATGGGCCGAGCCTGGGAACTTTGCACACACGTGGGTGATCACCATGTCCGCAAGGCACACCACTTGCACATTCAGGGAGTGCGTGTGCTTCCTGTTGCGGTACAGGTGCTCAGTGGCCTGTGGTGGAACAAGGCCAACATGTGTGCAGTCAATGGCTCCAACGACGTGTGGGATTCTGCCAAGGGCATAGAATGCACCCTTCACTGCCGCCAATTCACGAGCCCTGGGGAAGCGGATGTACCTGTTTCGGCACAGCATCATGGCTGCCAGTACATCCCTCAGCACCTTGCTGAACATGGGCTGGGACATCCCTCCTCCACTGCCCACTGTGTGCTGGAATGACCCAGTGGCGAAGAAATGCATGGCGGCCATCACCTTAGCCGTGGGGGTGACAGCTGTCGGATACACCCTGCGGGGACGGAGATGGGGTTCCAACATGGCACACAGTCGATGCAGGGTTGGCCTGTCCAGCCGAAACTTCCTAATGACCTCTGTATCGTCCATGTCCGCCAGCAATTGGTATGGGCGGTCAATGTTCGGTCTCCGCCTAGGGAAAATGGCAGTGGACACATGTCAAAGCAACACAACACATAGCAATTTCGCATACACATCACTGACATGACTGAGCAAGCACATGAGCCACAGCCCAGCTGTCAAGCTGGGACGGCACGGCCACAATACACTTACACAGGTCTCCCAACAATGGCAATGGCTAGTGATACAAACCACTGCCATGTGCATGCACATGGGGATCTAGGCCCCAATGACTTGCGGGGCGTGCTGATGGGGACTGACTGCATATTCGTCAAGCGGCAACGCCACGGCAACATGAATGTCTGCTGAGCATGGAACTGCTTCCGAGGCTGGATGAGTATGGCACACGACGACGACGATGTGGGCACAGGCTGAGCGGCCAAAACAAGTGGGACCTGTGGCACGAGGGGATATGAGACAGTAGTAGGTGTCAGCACTGCACCCTATGTACAGCACTGTACGGATCACACCTCCCGAAACATTGACAGGTGTCCACATTGACAGCCCCATGCCAAGACGGCTGTGTGCTTGCAGTCACACGTCACAGGTGAGAGGTTACATTGCACGTGCCAGGTGGCAGACGTACATAGTGGGAGCTGGCATGTGTGTGCATGTGTCTCCTGTTCAGGATCCACCAGATGGGCGCTGACTCTGTACTGACCATTGGACACAGCATGTTCCGTGGAAGGCTTGTGTGTGTGGGATGGTGGCACTGGATGTGCCTCCGTTGGGTGGGGGGCCATGCACAGGGCGGGTACGTCGATGATTGCGCATTGTTGGTCACGGTGGGTGCACCCACTAAGATGTGTTGCCCTGTGTTCAATTCCTATGTCCGCATGATGATGGACTGTAGATGTGGGCAGACTACACATTGGTCGATGTGCTGTCTATATGCATGTGCCTTCACACCAGGCACAGCTGCCCCTGCACATGTGACCCCTGCTGGACTCGCTGCTGGGTCTGTGGAGCTGATGCACCTTCTGTGCGTGGGGCGGACAGCTCTCCTCACTTCCCTCATTGCGCATGTCATGACTTTGCCGCAGGTGACATGGATCATGGAGGGCCCACATGTACGCGTGGGTAGGCTACACATGATTGTTCACTGGTCGCCACCCCCAGTCAGTGTTTCGAATGGGAAGGTTGTCGTGCTGGTGGTATATTCGATGTGGCGGATGGGCGGGCCTAGGTGCGGGCTTACATTCCGGACATGGGGGGTAGTTGGATTGGCGACTAGTTGCAGTACACACGGGACACGTCTCTTCCTTTCCACATCTGGGTCATCCCTTGTACTCACTGACAGTGATACAGTCATCTTCGCCCCAGCCCTCATGTCCTCCCCTCGCTCCCCCAATATGCATGTGCACCTGCGAGGCTAGCGCTTGCACAGGCAGCCCCAAGCTCGCACCAGAGAGGGCAAGGAGTGTATGTGTGGGTCCAGTTGCACGAGTGGGCTGTCTCAGGGTATGATGTGTTACGGGACGCCGTCCACCTGCGTGGTGCCCCAAATGGAGACCCGGCCTGCATGGACTATGCATCACAGTCTTCGCCTTCCGGATCCGCCACCTGCGACACCCAGTGGCTGTGGCTGCCCTTGCGGCCAGGCCGCGTCCGTCTGTGACTGATGGCCCACACATTCACTCTTTGGCCTCTCTGGGGAGGGCTCGGGGTGGTGGCGCACGCGCTTGCACTTAGTCGCAATGGCATGTGGCGTGGTTGGTATGATGGGCAATGGATGGGATGGTGCGAGCCACCTCCCGTGACGTCAGTGCTGCTCGTGCTGTGGTGCGTCCCCCTACACTTCCATCTGACTTGTGCCATGCTAGACGTTGAGGTTCTATTGCCTGCGTGATATGACCAGGAGGAGCGCGAGGAGACCTCTCACACACCATGCTCCACTGCCATCCCGTGCCCTGTATCGCCTGTGCGGATTGACTATGTTGGGGTTACACCTGGTCGACTGGGGCTGTGTGTGCCTTGTCAAGGGGCATGGCGGGCGCATAACAGGATCCAGCTTGTCCACAGAGGGTGGGCTGAGGTGCGCCTGGTACCGCTTTGTACGTGTGCCCGGCTGCTGTGCACACACGTGTTCACTCCCCCCGACAGGTGTCCTCTCACAATGCCCAGGGAAGCGGTGGTGTACTGTTCATGACCCCTCCCAACACGGCGTGCTCCAACTTGGCATGTGCGCATCTACCCGTCACACCCACCCACCTGAGCACTGCGTCCATACGACTTCACACGACACATGTGTGTCTTCCACAGTTGTGCTACTCATTTGCGTTGACATCCAATACCAGTGGACTACATGGTCATGTCACGACTGCCGTGTACTTCACATACTCTCATCCTCTCTCATTCGTACTTGTGAAATGAGTCAGCGGAGACAGTTTTGGTTTCAAACATTATATTGAGTCTTCTGTCCTCTGTGATGCAGTATAGTGGACACTACTGGCAGCGGAATACATGTTGAGGATATACTGAGCATGATTGCAAATGGGATAGGGTGTGGGGTTACATGTGATTGGCTGTTGCATGTGGGATGTGGGCTTCAGAGTTACATCTGCTTGGCCAAGGCTGTGCTAATGTACATTTACGTATAGCTGCGGAGCTGCGGACTTTGACACAGACGGTATACATGTAGCCTACCAGACCGCTTGGCATCATGGGCACAGTCCATCTCAGTTCCATGTGACAGGTTTGCTGCGGTTGTTCCTCATGCACGCGTGCATGTGAGATGACATCAGGGCATGTGCTTGCGTGCATGCAGCGGCGTGCCACTTGTTGTTGCAATGTGGTGGTTACTGGACATGTCACAGTCACTGGGGTCGTGTTGTTGTTGTATGCACTTGTCGTCCATGCAAAGGTCCTGGTATGGGATTCCCGGGGCGGGGTGGGAGGGGTGCAGCACCCACAGACTCCAGGCGACCTATTCATGTCCACTGAGCGGTGTGTGTGTCCATGGGCGCTGGATCCATGTCGTGTCCTGGTTGTTCGTGCAGTTCCGTCCATGTGGGTGCGATACACAGACCCCATGCCACTGCCTCCCACGATGCATGCGGTGTTCCTGGATGTGATGGGGAACAGTGTGCATGTCCCGGTCATATCCGATGTCATGGCGATGTCGTTGATGGTGTGGTTACAGTTGCCGGTCGTTTGGTATGGCTGTTGTGGTGGTGACTGGCCAGTCCGTGCGGAAGCTAAGCATGGGTGCGGGGTTGGACATCATAGGTCAATCGGGGAACCTGCGTTGTGGTCCGACGAATTTACAGGTTGTCAGGTATGCGATGCCGCCCAGCAGGGCTTCCATGTCATTGGTGGTGTACATGTTTGCCAGCCAATGTAGCGGATGGTGGCTGTCAAGGTGTTGTTCGTAAGTTGTCCCTTGGAGGACCATGATGGGGCATGCTGGGTGACATTCGATGTAGCTGTTCTCGATGATCCGTCGTGTGGAGGCACAGTGGTCCCATTTCAGTGCGGGTGCGATGTTGGCCACATACGCCATGCCCCCATAGGCAGAGCAGGCCCTGTCGTGTGCGTCCAGAGGGAGGAGTAGTGGTAGCAGGTCCGCCTTTAGACATGCCGGGTTGGAGAGGCACATCTCCACGGGATGCTGGTAGGGACACCTCCGACAGTAGAAGACGGGCATGACGCAGCTGAACAATGTGATGCGGTAAGTCAGTCGGTAACTTACGTTCAGCAGGGACAGGAGATCGCATCCCAATATATGTATCAGGTTGGTTTTGTACAGCTTGAGCTGTCCGGCGTAGTTGGGTAGGTGTGTTGCGGTTGCCATTTCGCAGCGGTGCGTTGTGGTGGCGTGCTCCGGCTGTGTGTGCAGTCTGCAATGTGCACGCTCCGAGGTTGCTGTGAGCTCTGTGTAGTCGTAGGGAGACAGGACTTGTGTTCTGTTGGCTTGTGCGGAGGACATGGGCCCTCATCCCACATGCTTCTCAGACAGTTCAAGGTCAGTGATGTGTGACTCCTTCCAATTAACTTGCATGTGGCCGACATGGGGGAGTGTTTTCTTTTTTCTTTCCCGTCCGTTGTGTTCTTCTGTGATATGCGCTATCTGCCCTGTGGTCGGTCTCCTCGGCATGCCTGTGTTGGTCTTTTCTTGGACAATGGCTGTATTCACCGGCTTCTTTCGTAGGGCTGTGGTTTCGGAGTTGGAATGGAAGGTCATTCAGTGCTGTCTGCTCTCCCTTGTGTGGGCGGCAGGCTGCCTTTCCGCTCTGCGTTGGGCCTTGTGTGTGAATGTTATTCTTGGGCCACCTGTTGTCGGTCCCCGGGCTCTTTGGTGTTCCGTTTTATATGTCTTGTTCATATGTGCAGGGTGGTATGGGTGTTTCAGTGTGGTACTGGCGTTCCTCTTCCCGAAGGGGCCCTGCTTCTCCTAGTTGGTGTTGCCGCCGCTGTGTGCTACGCCATGTTTGTTACACTGGGGTGTGTCCTGCTGTTGCGTGACTTCACTGACATGTGTGCGTCGGTTGTGTGGCGTTGGGTGTTGTCCGTGAATTGGGCGTTGGGGACATGTCTGTGGCAGGCCTGTCACGTGTCATGTGCGTTCGGGGTGGGGCTGATGTGTGTGCTGCTTGGTTGTGTCCCTGTGTCTGTGTGCGACGCATGCATGGCGCTGCGGTTGGCCTCTGCGTTGTGCGCATGTGTGGCGGCGTCATCGCCGCTTGGGGCCGTGACGGGGTCGTTGGTTCCTAGTCCCAGGTGGTGTGTACACATGTGTTACGCGATGTTACGATTTGGCCTGTGTGTCATATGTGGATGCAATGGTGGATGTGTAGTGTACACGCGGGGGTGGGGGTTGTCCGCTTTTTCCGCCCTTGCACTGTGTGCGCTGTTTGCGTGCACTTGTTGTGTGTGTGCCTACCTGCGTCTCCGCGGTACGTTGCGTCCTTGGTGGTGCATCAGCAAGAGCATGGGGAGGGCCTGCAGTGCTGGATTCATGCTCGGGGAGCCGCTTCTTCGTTGTCCGTGCTCGGCGTCCGTGTTACCGCTTCGGTTTGTCGTACGGTGTCTCTTAGCCGTGGGAGCCGTTTGTTTGCGGCATCGTAATTTATACGCCGGGCGGGACGTGATTTCGTCGGACGGTGTGTGTCAATTGTGCTGCGCCGCTACGTGTACGGACGCACTTTGATGGCGGACGGTGTTGCTGGCTTGCCGGCGGTGTTTGGCCTACTTTTCGCATCGTAATTGGGCGGGCGTGTGGACTGCTGCGTGCCGGCGGTAACTGGTGGTTTTTGCATCCGCCAGCACGGCGGTTGTGCTTCCGCCCGCCATCGTAATGACCCCCTTACACTTTTAAAAGTTATTTAATTATTGCTAATATATGTTTTTATATTATATGTATATTTTTATAAATGTAATACTTCAAATAAATAATGTATCTATTTTTTAAAGTTGCAATAATGTGGAATAATCCATATATTTATATTTTTACGCATACAATGTCGATAATGTGGTCCACAATATTTTTTGTATTTGCTAGTCTTTTACTTTAAATTACAAGTATGTAAAGTTGATTTTTTGCTCATCAATATTTTTTCTGCCATATTTTTGTATCACAATATTTTTGAGCTCGATATTCTGTGTTACAAACTTGCAGTGTACATTTACAGTATCTACATGTACAAAAACTACTTTTAATCATTAGCTAAGTCACCAACAGGTTAAGATACAGCCTAAAAGACTCGGGGGCTTATTTACAAGCCCCTTGTGCCGCCGGTACGTCACTTTTTGTGACGCGCCGGCAGCGCATTTTGCTTCCTCATATTTACAAGGACACGTAAAGCCACGCTGCGTGGCTTTTCGTATCCTTGTAAATACGGCCCCTTTTCACGCAGCGTGAAAGGGCATGCCATGGGTGTTGCTGTGGGATCACTGTCAGAATATCGACAACACTAATATCGACCTACAGAAATATTGTGACATAAATATCGTTGTCAAAAATATCGACCTCCTATCTTCATAATGGTAAGTACAAAAATATCGGAAAAAAATATCGTTGTTAAAAATATCGAAGTACAAAATATCGTTTTTTTATATGTATTATAAATAATGTAAAATTAATTAAATAATACATTTTACTTAAAAAAATATTTAGATTTATTTGTAAATTTTAACAATTATAAGTAATGAATGTAATTTTAAAATAAATTAAGCATACATATATAAAATGTAATATATATATTTAATTAAAAAAATTAATAAATAATAATTTTAATTAATTATAAAATGTTAGAAATATATTAAAAAATAAAGATAAAGATATTTATACATGCACCTGTAACACAAAAATAAAAAAAATTATAATATAAATTAAAATATTAAAATATGTAATATTTTTTAAACCTACATTTTAAACTACATTTAGTGCAACAGTAGGGAAAGTGTTGGATAGCGGAGGGGAATAATTTAGCGGCAGCAGCGGAACGGGGTAGGTGCTACGCAGCGCTTTTATGAGAAGCTGACATCGCAGTTCTGATGTCTTTAGTCTACTGCTGCTGATGAAGCTATATACTATACTAGATAGGTTGTTTCATCTAGTACACAAACTCAATCGGTACTACATCACCAAGTGGTAGGTAGGTTACACCACACCACATGTGTAGATAGCTTGCATATTTAGGTCCTTATGAATCGCCAGCAGATCCCTTCGACTGATTAGGCGTGAAACATGTCGACCACCTAGGAGGTGTGCGTTCTCAGCTTCATTTCAAGCTTACTTATCGCCCACTCCTATAATTTTAATCAGAACAGGGAACCTACCAGAATAAAATTGTTCAAAGGATTCCTGTATCTGTTTTAAATTCCTTTCACATCTACACCCACTTGGCCCCTCACTTGCACAACACCCATACGGCCGGAACAAAAGAACTCCGTTAAAGAGCCCCGTCACGGGAGCCCGTCGGGTATTGCAGCGCCGACCCGACGAGGAGGAGGTCCAAATGATGAAGCATGACAAATAGCTTGCTGGGTGTGTGAGGGTCCTAGTTCCAAAAGGAGGAATTCCCCCTTTGGTACTCCACCTGCACTTGTCACTCCACTCCTACAAATCCAACAGAATCTATTTAGATCCTTTTTGTTTTTGATTGAGGAACCTCGTATTCTTTTGTGCTTAATAATTTACTATTCCCACTCCAATGAGTGCAACAGTAGGGAAAGTGTTGGATAGCGGAGGGATAAAAATTACTATTCCCACTCCAGCAAGTGCAACTGTAGGGAAGGTGTTGGATAGCATAGGGGTAAAAATTACTGTTCCCACTCCAGTGAGTGCAACAGTAGGGAAAGTGTTGGATAGCGGAGGGAAATAATTTACTATTCCCACTCCAGCAAGTGCAACAGTAGGGAAAGTGTTGGATAGTGGAGTGATAAAAATTACTATTCCCACTCCAGCGAGTGCAACAGTAGGGAAAGTGTTGGATAGCGGAGGGGTAAAAATTACTATTCCCACTCCAGCGAGTGCAACAGTAGGGAAAGTGTTGGATAGTGGAGGGGAATAATTTACTATTCCCACTCCAATGAGTGCAACAGTAGGGAAAGTGTTGGATAGTGGAGGGGAATAATTTACTTTTCCCACTCCAATGAGTGCAACAGTAGGGAAAGTGTTGGATAGCAAAGGGGATAAAATTACTATTACCACTCCAGGGGGTGCAACAGTAGGGGAAGTGTTGGATAGTGTAGGGGTACAAATTACTATTCCCACCCCAATGAGTGCAACAGTAGGGAAACTGTTGGATAGCAGATGGTATTAATTTACCATTCCCACTCCAATGAGTGCAACAGTAGGGAAAGTGTTGGATAGTGGAGGGGAGAAAAATATTATTCCCACTCCTGCAAGTGCAACAGTAGGGAAAGTGTTGGATAGCGGAGGGGTAAAATTTACTATTCCCACTCCAGCAAGTGCAACAGTAGGGAAAGTGTTGGATAGCGTAGGGGTATAAATTACTATTCCCACTCCTGCGAATGCAACAGTAGGGAAAGTGTTGGATAGCGGAGGGGTAAAAATTACTATTCCCACAGAACAAAATCAAATTTAAAAACAAACAAAATATCAACTACAATACAAAATATAATATAAAAACCCAAAACAAATCATATATAAAAATTAACAAAACATATAACAATATTTTAATGTAGCAAAAATCTAAAATTGACATAAAAATATTAATTTTTTTAATTTAACAATTTACAAACAAATAAATATATTGTAATAGAAATTTATCTTAATCAAAAAATAAAAAATTACATAAATGTAATATTTATTTTCCTGCCCTATGTAAATGTAAAAAATGTAAATCCGTATTTGTAAAGCGCGAACTACTCACCCTTACGGGTCTCAAGGCGCTGGGGGCCGTCGTGGAAATTAAGTGAGCTATTGCCCAGAGTCACATGGTGCTGAGCTGAGCTGCCGCCAGAGCCGGGGATCGAACCATGAGCCCTGTGCTCCGAAGTCAGCTGCCCTGGCCGCTGCACCACACCTCTCCCTATAACACCACACAATTTACAACACACATCTAAATTAAACAAAATACATTAACACAATTAATTATCGATTTAACAAATATTAATAATTATAAAAACACATTTAAAAACGTAAAAATTAATGTACAAACCAAACGTTACAGCTATTGAACCTAAATCCCCAAACAAAATAAAAACTAAACAATTACCAAAAATATTTATCAATTAATAAATGAATATTAATGATCAAGTAATAATTAATTAATTTAAACTAAATTACTTTCCACCCTCTACCCCAAAAACACCAAAACACACACCTAAAAATATTTACACAATTTCAATAACTAATTTTACATTAATCAATTAATATCAATTAACAACAAATCATTAATTAATTTAAAAAAAATTACTTCCCACCATTTACCACTATAAACCCCACAACTCACAACTCAAATTTATTACACAATTGGCATATTTAAAATTTAATTAATTAAATAGCATTAATTAACAAATAATTAATTAATTATAAATAAATTACCTCCCACCATATTCCCCTATAACTACCACCACCAATTTTCAGTAAAACATGACACAATTAACTTAATTAATTAACAATTAATTAATTAATTAATAACAATTAACAAGCAAAATATAAATAATTATTAATAAATTAATTCACACAATTAACACTATAAAAGAAAATAATTAAATATTATATTAAAAATATTAATGCATTAAAATTAAATTACTTCCCACCCTAATCCCCTATCAACCCGCTCCTAAAAAATAACACAATTAACATAATTACCAATTAATTAATAATAATTAACAACCAATTAATAAATAATTAATAATAAATTAATTCCCACAATTAACAATATAAAATAATTAAATATTAATTAATAACATATATTAATAAATTAATTATATTTAAATTACTTCCCACCCTATTCCCCTATAAACCCACAACCCGCTCCTAACAAAATGACACATTTAACATATTTACCAATTAATTAATCAATAAAAATTAACAGCCAATTATTAATTAATTAATTATAAATTAATTCCCACAATTAACACTATAAAATAAAAAATACTAATAAATAAAAATTAATATTCAATTTATTATAATTAAATTACTTCCCACCCTATTCCCCTATAAACCCACAACCCGCTACGGAACTAAAACGCAAAATTTAATTACAAATAAAATTAATAACTTCTAAAAATTTAACACATATATTAAAAAACAAATGCAATACTTAGACAAAAAAATAGAGCACATATATTTAAAATACATACTAAAATACATAACAATAACTAAAAAACTATATTTTTTACAACTATATTTTTGCAAACGATATTAATTACTTCGATATTTTAGAAAACAATATTTCTTACCTGAAACTCGATATTCTTGACCACGATATTCTTGCAGTCGAAATTAATGTATCTCGATTTTTGCACTCGATATTAGTGCAAGTCGACATTTCCTACTCGATATTCTGACTCTTTACCGTTGCTGTGGGTGTTTCCACGTAACACACATGGCTTCTGCCACATTCTCCAATTTACAACCTTTGGTAAACCTGGGAATGCGTCAGAATGCTACGCCTCCCCAGAGGAGGCATAGGGAGGCACAACGAGGAGAAATGTTTTCATTTCTCTGAGTTTTTTAAATCTTTCTATTCGTGCTGCATTCTGCAGCACACATAGAAAAAGGAAATCACATCTTGTGATTGTTTTTGTGCAGGAAGGTGTTCCTTCCTGCACAAAAACAATCTCCCCCCAAACGCAAGCACCCTTGCACCATGGTGCAATGGTGCCTGCTTCGACGCATGGCAGCCAATTGTGTGCCAGCGTACAGGGATCCGTCATATCGTTGTAGATATGACTCATCCCTGTGCTTTGAAAGTGACTCAGTGCGGGACAGCAAAATGGCTTGCAGTGCCACGCTGAGTCACTTTCTCATAAATAAGGCCCTGAGTGCCTAATGTATAAAAGAGGGAAATACTAAATATTATGAATGGTATGTCTTTACCATGACTAGCTACAAATAGCAATTTTCACTGTTTAGACGTTTGTAACTTTTCCTATGAATAATCAAGCCTCTTTGTGCATAAAAGATATTTTTCCAAAAATAAGAGTAAGGAAATTATGGCCTGCTTTGGCACATATCAAAAAGAAGCCATATTTGCATGTAAGAAAGCTACTTTTAAACATTAGCTAAGTCACCCCTAAGTTGCAATGAAGTCCACAAGGATGGGTGCTTAATATATAAAAATGGAACATGGTAAATATTACGAATAGTATGTCCTCACAGTGATTAGGTACAAATGGCAATTTTCATGTATAAGCTTTTGTAGCTTTTCGGATGTAGAAAACCTGTTTGTGCCTAAAATACACTTCTCCTCCAAACAGGTTAGAGAAATTTCAATATATTTAATTCTGAGTGTATTTAGATCTATTAAAATGTAGTTTGATGGTGATGGTAGATTTTTGATAAATATATTGTAAAGATAAACTGAGAAAAAAACGACTGTGATGCCTCAAAGCATTAGACGCAATTCATTCAGTTGTGCTGTTGATAGTGATTAAACCTTTGATGATGTGCAAAAGATCACTCTGCACAGACACAATAGAGCTACCTATGTGAACAGGAAGGCTGGGAGGAGTAATCACTGGTCATTTATTCCGGAATATGAGAGCTGGGAGTGGGTCTTAACAGATAGTGTTAGTATTAGAAAAGGCTAATCTTAGGCCTCGCTAAGGATATGTACATGCCAAACAGGGGTCTATTGCAAAGGAGGTCATTGAGCTTGGCTTCTTTTCAGACTTCTAATCTCTGCTTCTAGTGGGGGGAACTTTATTTCCGCAACAACCAAAGGAGTTTTGGTAGGGGGGATCCTCAGGCCCAAAAGGTTTGCCCTGGTGTAGTTTGGGCACCTCAGATCCTGGAGCAACTTGAACAACAGCTTGTGGAATAGATTGCAGTAAGATACACAAGAACTTCTGCGAAAGGTGGTAGCCTCGGCTGTGAGAATTCTGTGTGGATCAGGTCTGGAGGTGTTGCCAATGCTAGTGTGTATGATGAAAATGGCATCCTGCAATGAGCTCATCAGAACATGAGTAGAATAGTTGAAGGCTAATAAGAAAGAAGTTCTGCCAGGACCTGCCTGTGAAGGACTGACATGTGACCTGCTCTCCACTTGTTCCCAGGGACTGGAAGTGCACTTCAAGAGTCTATTGACTGACCATAACAGGCCTAACTTTAACAATGAACCATAGTGCAAACACCTCCCTAGAGCCCAATGGTTTGATCACTTGGAGTACAATTATAGCTCAGATTCAGAGGCTTTTACTATGAAGGATAAGGACTATGGCTACACACAGGATGATGATTCAGAGGATGATTACCTCATGCACCTTACAATACTGATTCTAACATCTACTTGGACTTAAAATTTTCTAGTGGCCTAGATATTGAACCAAAATAAGATAATTCCTAATCCACTGCCTCAGAGAGGAAGAGTTTTCTTTTACAATACTTGTTCATAAATGGAAGTAAAATCTAAAATTCTGATGGAAATCCTGCGATCCTCCACAGTTTCCGCTTAACCCTTGCTTGTGTTTAATAAGACTCTCCTAGAGCCATTAATTGCTTTAAAAAGGATACAACTTTTTTGTGTCCATCAGTCAATAGGCAGATTGCCAAAGACCCACTCTGGGTGATTCACACTGATGTAGCTACAAGACTACATGCAGCTACCAGTCTAACTAAAGTTTCACAGGCCTATCATAGCATTTATTTCTGACTCTGGGGCTCTCATATACCATATGCCCTCAGCTATCTCTGCATTGCCTCCATACCTATTCTGTTTGCCACTATGGACAACTGACCTTCATATATGTCCCGTGTGGTCAGGATCTGGTAGCAACTTTAGGATACAATACCATGCTTTCCAAACAGCTTGTATAGTAACAATGGGGTAACCCTGTGTCCCTCAGAACCTGGGTATCTATATAGAAAGCTACAATGGTTCTGTCGGGAGAGAGCAATTGCTTCAAAATTATGAGCTCGATCATAAAACATTCATTTGGATTTTGAACAACAATGTATAGCTAATTAGGTTGGAACACAAAAAGACAAGCAATTTTACGCTGTGAACAAAGTATTTACTTTTTGTTCTATAGAGCAGTATTAATATGCATTTTGTGATGAGGCTGTCAAAAATTCTATTCAAGATTGGGGTGACATTCAATATAGTGAAAAAGGTGCTCAGTGACATTGGTGAGGTAAGTGTGTTTTTGGAGGTTTCATCACTAAACTTCTTTCGTTTGGCCCCCGCCCTGGTCATTTGTTTGAGTTTGCCAATCTTGGCAGGACCTCTGATGTCGCCCCCCTTCCACTGGTGCACTTTGGATACGGCTCCCGCCTCTTTACGTGCAGCATGCGGGGACAAAGTGGAATTGGTTCCTGAGGCAAGGGTAGCTGGGGGGGCCGCGACCAGCGGGGGTCTGAGGTTAAAGACAGCCATCTTTCATTAAGTTCTATTTCGGTTGACACCACGCCTATAGCTCTCTGTAATATCCTATCGATTGAAGTAGGTAGCAGAGATGAAGATAGTGGCTGGGGCTGTACTTGCTGTTTGTCGTGGCAGGCCCGTTTCCCTATTGCTCCTTGGTGTTAGATAAGACCAGAGGGACCCCAACAGTACTGAACAACAGGAGACAGCCAAAGTAGAAGGGGAGATATGGAGGGCAAGGTGCAAAGTACAAGGTTCAAGGTACTAAATACAAACCAAGATTAAAAACCATCAATGGGGCTTCACTGACCAGTATTATCACACTCCGCTGCAAATACAGCTGATTGTCACTGAAAGGGATGTAAGGTCTAAGCAATGATCTCTCCAGAGACAAAGAACCAAGAGGGGTGGGCTGGGCCCAGCCTCCCCTGGTCTCTGACGGATGCAGACGGGTCTGCCCTTGGCCCACGCATGGCCCGGGCGTGCCCGCGCGCGGCCCTTGCTGTGGGAGTGACAAGCAGTTTTTCAGGCATTGGTAGGACTGACCCCGCCTCCAGCGCCATCGCCGAGAGCGCTAGGGTACTGAGTCCCACCCCAGGAACCAAGAAGCAGGAAACACTAGCGGGCCTCCACCGGCCCAAGAAAAGGAGTGTCCCGCGCTGCTGGAGTGACCAGCAGTTTTTCAGGCTTTGGGAGGACTGGTCCCGCCTCCCGCGCCACCACCGAAAGCACTGGGGGACCGAGTCCCACCCCAGCAACCAGGAAGCAGGAGGCACTAGCGGCCCTCCATCAGCTCAAGAAATGGAGTGTCCTGCTACTCTGGGGGTTTGCCACTGTTCTGGTAACCTGTAAATTATCTGCAAGATTCTACATCTCAGGAAGTGGAGTCAGGCCTTATAAGTGTTAGCATTAATGTCCCAGCTGCGGAATTTCCTCTCATTTGAGTGTTTGACTTCAAAAGAATAAAATCACTTAGTTCTCAAAATGATGTGCTTATATAAATATGTAATGTGATTTTTATTGTTCACTTGTTTTCATGAGACATTAGGTTTTGTTATATTTTATGAACGCGAAACAAGGGGGCGCTAGGTGGCGCACGATCAAGATGGCCGCACACTTGTGAGGCTCTTGCTGCTTGGCGGCATAATGCGTCATTAATCCTGCTTACAGCTACAACATTCAATGAAAAATGCTTGCCGATTGCCGATAACACTCTTATCTAGCTTCGATCTCAATTTCAGCCGAAACGGACATTCCAGGACTACCTCGCTCCGAGCTGTAGTCCGAGCGCGGTGACTGCGTGGGGCACTGCTGGAGGCGTGGCCGGTCTCCGCCGCTACGCGAGCCCCGGGGATTCCACGTGGTGTCTGGGCCAAGGCACGCATACGGCGATCGGTGAGGCGCAGCCCGTCGTTTATCGGGAGCAAATACAGTGCTGCATTACTTGGATCTCCCCTGCCACACCATTGAGTGACAGCAACGCTGCAGTAAGGGTGTAGAACCATCGCTGCATGCTTGTGTGCAATACCGGTCTTGTCTCCTCCAGCGCGCCCGCACTTAATACGGTCCTGGCTGCGACGGGAGGACGGCTACATTATACCACGTGGGAAGGCACTTTTTTTTTTTCCACCGTTGGCCAATGATGGCAAGATCACTCGCCTGAAGGACTACCCTAAATGTGCAGAGTCACTAAAGCACGGGCGCACGGTGCCCGATTCACTTTAAAACGGTGCGCGTTGCAACACTGGGGTTTCACCGCTGGCCATTACAGCGCCTACCTGGTTTACCTCATAACAGGCCCATTCCAAATCAACATTTCAGCGGGCCACATTTCTCTGGGACTTTGGATTAATAAACACGTCTACGTGTGGTGAACTGGGCTGGACATTCCTCTTGCAGTGGCATAGCCAAAGTTCATTGCTTTTCGCTTGGTGCTCATAGTTGCGGTGCGTGTTCGGAGTCAAGGCGGCAACTAGCCTCGCAGAGGGGAATGATACTGGACACTACTGCGGCACTATAGTGAAGTCGGAGAAGGCCTACCCGACATATTGTTAGAGGAGAAATGGAGTCTGGTTTGCTTCGGCACACGCCGCTCTATATCGAACAGCAGCAGAACACTTTTACTGATTCCCCCCCTGGTCGATCTGCCTGCACCATATCGCAACCTCTCTGCAATGGGGAAGACAGACGGAAAGCAGTCCAAACTTCTCTTTGAAACTAAAAAAGCCACCACACGCGCCAGTTCGGATGATCAAGAGCAGGCCAACGCGGAGCGAGCACAGAAACCATCGACCGCTCAGGATGACGACGTGAAAAGTCTACAACTAGCCATGCAACATAGCCTCTCCTCCATTGCGAGCAAAATGGACACCATTAACAATCGTATGGACTTTATAGTCCAAAAGCTAGACAAACATGACGAAAATATTAATGAGGCGGAAAGGCGGATCTCAGACAACGAAGACACCACGTCACAAGTGAAGCAGCAGGCTGCACAGATGGACAAGCTCCTCAAAGTAATTGCCGCAAAAAACAAAGATTTAGAAGCGCGCATTAGGCGCAACAATATTTGCATCATTGGGATTCCAGAAAGTACGAATACGGGACGCATGGAAGACTTTATTGAACGACTGCAGCGGGAAACTTTGGCGCTGAAGCTTTCTCCTCTCAATTGATAGTTGAACGGCGCACCGAGGCCCTAGGCCTCTTCCAGGTAGCAATCCCCGCCCGATCATAGCCCGTCTACTCAATTTTCGAGATCGTGACATTGCTTTGAAATTGGCCAGAGAGAAAAGGAATCTGCACTTCGACGGCACCGAATTCACAATATATCCCGACTTCACAGCCGCAGTGCAAGAGGCGAGATGTAAATTTCTGCCTGCCAAACAGAAGCTTCGTAAAGGCGCAAATTGATTACGCTCTCATGTATCCGGCGCGCCTGCGGGTTACCCATCAGGGTAAACAACATTTTTTCCTCAATGGGCAACAGGTAGATGACTTCCTCAAGAACATCAAAAAACATCCTTCACATCGGGAAACGAGGGAGCGCCCATCCAGATCTCCATCCCCGACGTGACTTGCCACAATAAGTCTTGCACTTTGATACGGTGCAACATAAGTTGGTTTACAGGAGCACCCTGTCTCCGCCCTCGGGTTCCGGTCGGGAACTTGTGTCTGCCGAGCGTTGTCCGCAGGGAAAGGTGCAACATGCATCACTTGCAGATAGACGGTTATCATCAGACTGGAGACAGATAAGTGATATGGGAAAAACATGTGAAGGGTTGTGGGCAAGGTATACACTGGGATAGTAACATGAACTATGCCAAGCACCCCCCTTCTCCTCCTCCCAGATCACTGTACTGGGGTGAATGTATGACATTGTTCTGCATTCTGTCCATCAACTGTTGTTTTTGCATTTGTCACCCCGAGTGGGACGGGTATGCCCAGACGTGGGTCCCGTGCTCTCCATGCCACTGGAATCAAGCTATCCTGGCTGAAGAGGGGTGAAACCCCGAAACCGGTCCTAGGATGCTTGTTTCCAGTCCAGGGAGGACCTGGCTTGGCAGTTCGGGCTGGACTGTTCCCATGAGGCACAGGGTCAAGACTGATTTGCATATGGCTGGGTTCAAACTGGGATGGCATGGTGAGCAAAAAACGATGGATTTAGGCCCAGATCACTGTACTGGGGTGAATGTATGACATTGTTCTGCATTCTGTCCATCAACTGTTGTTTTTGCATTTGTCACCCCGAGTGGGACGGGTATGCCCAGACGTGGGTCCCGTGCTCTCCATGCCACTGGAATCAAGCTATCCTGGCTGAAGAGGGGTGAAACCCGAAACCGGTCCTAGGATGCTTGTTTCCAGTCCAGGGAGGACCTGGCTTGGCAGTTCGGGCTGGACTGTTCCCATGAGGCACAGGGTCAAGACTGATTTGCATATGGCTGGGTTCAAACTGGAATGGCATGGTGAGCAAAAACGATGGATTTAGGCCCAGATCACTGTACTGGGGTGAATGTATGACATTGTTCTGCATTCTGTCCATCAACTGTTGTTTTTGCATTTGTCACCCCGAGTGGGACGGGTATGCCCAGACGTGGGTCCCGTGCTCTCCATGCCACTGGAATCAAGCTATCCTGGCTGAAGAGGGGTGAAACCCCGAAACCGGTCCTAGGATGCTTGTTTCCAGTCCAGGGAGGACCTGGCTTGGCAGTTCGGGCTGGACTGTTCCCATGAGGCACAGGGTCAAGACTGATTTGCATATGGCTGGGTTCAAACTGGAATGGCATGGTGAGCAAAAAAACGAAGGATTTAGGCCCAGATCACTGTACTGGGGTGAATGTATGACATTGTTCTGCATTCTGTCCATCAACTGTTGTTTTTGCACTGGGATAGTAACATGAACTACGCCAAGCACCCCCCTTCTCCTCCTCCCCATCCCACTGGGAGGCTGTCCCAACAGCTGTTGGAGCAGGGAGAATCTCGTTTGCCCTCTAGTGATCCCCCCACGGGTGTTCCCCCTAACCGTTTAGGGTACTTTGTTCGGACTGTAATGGTATGGGTTGGTTGGGCATTGGGTGGGCAACATCATACCAGCACGATTGGGGTGCCGTTGTGGGCGGGGGTGGGTTGGGGAATGTTGTTTTATATCCAAGCTATTGTTTTTACTCAGCAGGTAGACTTGCGATTACATACCAAGAGATACATGTGCAGCATCAAGTCCAGACCACACCATGATACACTCAGGTCATTGATATATGGCCCCATTAACTGAGGTGCTAAAACTACACCTTCTAACGTGGAACGTTAGAGGTCTGGGGGATCCCTGTAAACGCAGGCAAATACTGGCATACCTTGATAGGCATCAAATTCACATTGCCATGTTACAACTACAAGAGACACATTTCGATCCACACCATACTCCTGTATTCGCCAGTAAATGGGCTGCAGATAGAGTTTTTTCCTCGTACTCTACGTACTCTAGAGGCACAGTGATTCTTATTAAAAAGAATACTCCATTCATCCTGGGAGGGACGAGTCATGATTCTCAAGGGAGGAGTTGCATGGTCTGGGTCAGGTTGGGATCACAGTCTGTCATGCTAGTATGCTGCTATGGGCCAAATGTTGACGACCCAGAATTCTTCACCATGCTGTGGGGACAAATCCTTAAGGTAGGATCCACACACATTATTTGGGGAGGGGGACTTTAACACAGCATTTAACCCCACTAATGACAGATCCAACCCTCTTCCTCATCACTACACAAGAACACATGGCATATTGGCAGACATGTTCTCTGATCGTGGTCTTCTAGATGCGTGGAGGCACGTGCATCCTATTGAGAGGGAAGGTACACACCATACAACGATGCACTCAACTTGGGCTCGACTTGATTATTGGGTGATTTCCTGAGGAGTTGGCCCGTGGATACTCAATGCAGAGCACCTGGCCAAAACTTACTCTGATCACGCACCAGTTCACCTGATGATATCTCCCCCCGCTTCGACCGCTATCCCTAGGTGCTGGAAGCTCATGCCAGAGGCTCTATTGGACACTGCCTTCAGGGCTGAACTGGGAATAGAAATCACTGAATTCTTCCAGAGAAACATAGGCTTGGTCACACACATGGGCACGATTTGGGAGGCCTTTAAGGTTACATTGAGGGGTTCTTGCATCGCTAGGAGCTTCGGTGTCTTACGAGACATCAGACGAAGTTTGCAGAAACTTGAGGGTGAATTAAAGCAGTTGGAAGGCGAAATGTGGCACAACGCAACTGGGATGCATCAGGTGACATTCAGGGATAAAATCTCGGAATACAAAGATACCGCCGAGAGAGAGATGCGCTTCCGGGGGAAATACTTTGTAGCGCGCAAATACGGGTAGGGTGAGAGACCAGGCAGGGCTCTGGCGATGGTAGTTTGCGCACCTCGCTTCTCCAATCACGTACTAGAAATTCGGGATGGTGATGGGACACAGTATAGAGACAGTCACGATATCCTTAACGTATTTGCCTCGTTTTATACCGACCTATACAGCACTCGTAGAACACAACCACCTGATCTATCTATTTACTTGAAAGATATAGCTCTTGGCTGGTTAGGAGATGCCCAGAGAGAATTCCTGGCTGCGCCCCTCGAAAATGATGAGATATGAGCTGCAATTATGCAGATGAAGTCAGGGAAAGCCCCGGGATCCGATGGTCTTCCTATTGATTTCTATAAAACATACATTGATCAGTTGATCCCCATACTGAAAGAAGTCTATGAAGAGGCTCAAGAAATAGGGGTCCTTCCGGGCTCAATGAGAGAGGCTCTCATTACATCACTTCTGAAACCTGGTAAACCTGCGGATTCATGCAATTCCTACCGCTCTTTATCTCTGATTAATAATGATACGAAAAGCCTCGCCAAAATATTGGCAAACCGGCTTAGCTTGCTAATGGAGACTGGATCAGGCCGGTTTCATTCCAGGGAGGGCGACGTCACATAACCTTCGTACTCTCTTCTCTATCTTACAAAATGTAGACCCGCAGCTGGCCCTAGTGGCAGTCTTTTTAGATGCCACGAAGGCCTTTGATTCAGTTGAGTGGGATTATCTCTTTGTCATACTTCAATGCATGGAGATGCCTAAAGGTTTTCTGGCATGGATACGCCTTTTATACGTTTCCCCGGAAGCTAAGGTTCTAATTAATGGTCATACTTCCCTCCCCTTCTCCATCACTCGGAGTACCCGGCAGGGGTGCCCACTCTCCCCCCTACTCTTCGCGCTTGCGATTGAACCCCTCGCAGCCAAAATTAGACAGCATCATCAAGATAAAGCATTGCGCTGTCAGCTACGCTCAATACTCATTTCATTATATGCGGACGACATCACCTTGCATATTAGGGATCCCCAACAGAATCTCAACCCAATATTGCATGAATTTGTGCGGTTCGGGGGGCTCTCTGGAATACATATAATTTGGACGAAGTCTCAGATTTTTCCTCTCACTACCTCGGTGATAGCATTCACACCGGATTTCCCAATAGAGTGGTGTGCTACGGAGGTGAAATACCTAGGGGTATACATCACTGCTGATCGGGATGAGCTGATACGTCTCAACTACGGTAGGGCATTGGAGAGCATCACAAGTAGTGTCACGAGGTGGATTGCACTCCCACTATCTATGGCAAGGCGAACTTCACTTATTAAGATGATTATTCTCCCCAAACTCTTATACCTTTTTTTAAACACCCCATACGACCCGGGTAGACACTTCTCCGCAATACGCACGGAGCTGATACGGCTGACTTGGGGTGGCAAGCAACCCAGGGAAATGCTCACTAGACCCTACTCCCAGGGAGGGTTTGATATCCCTAATCTAAAGCTGTATTATCTTTGCGCACAGGCTCATTGCGCCCACTATTGGTTTCATCCTCCTAAATACATGCCGCAAGTGGCAACGGAGCACTGGCTAGCGGATCCCATTCTACTGGAGGGCACCATAATGAGCACAACCACACCTCGAGAGGCTGACCCGACATCGGTTACATGCACGGTGAAAGCATGGCAGCGTATTGCCAGACGTATGCAAGCAGCTATGCTGTACTCACCTTTACTTCCCTTGGTGTATCACCCAAAGATGCCAGTATTACAAGAAGGGGCTTTCAAAAAGACTAAAGCTAAGTTCAACATCACCTGTTGGGGGGATCTTTATTTAAATGGCAAGTTCCGCACCTTGCAGCAATTGTTTGTCCTCTCCCATGGACATTTTTCTGTATGTCAGATTGCGTCAAGGTATAAAAGAATACACTCCTGCATATCCACAAGAACCACAGGATGTCACCTCACTACATACAATATTGCGTTGTGACATTGCCTCACATTTGGTATCTACATTATATCATAGTCTATATACCAATCAGACTTCAGCTCCGTGCACTGCTAGAGATAGGTGGACTACAGACATGGGACAGGAAATAACTGACAAACAATGGGTCTACTGTTGCACTCAGACAGAACAAATTTCCTCTAGTAGTCGTTTACGCATCACGCATTACAAATTCTTGCACCGCACTTACTACACCCCTGTCAAAATGTGCAGGTACAAACTGCGCGATAGCGATAAATGTGACAGATGTGGAATGGAGGCCGCGGACTTTCTGCACCTTGCTTGGGAATGGAGAACTAAACAGGTATACTGGCGACAGGTGTTTTTAGCATTAGAGCAGATGACATCACTTAAGCTTCAGGCTTCCCCCCTGCTGGCTCTACTAGGGTACACGGAGAATTTAGAAGTGGCGCATTGGCGATTTGTGTTATTTGGTCTTTTGTTGCCCAAGAGGAGAATAGCATGTAGATGGGGACGGGGCAGGGCAGGGCACCCAAGTTTAAGGAATGGATCATGGATATGATATTTTGGCAGGAACAAACATTAACATATGCTGAGCTCCTCCCTTTAACTTTGTGCCCTAGGGATATATGGGACCCCCTCAAAGTATATCTACTCGCACACCCTATTGACGCCACGTGCACTACACATGCGCCCTGATGCAATCAAGGCATGTACGGCCCAAGTATTAATAGGCTACACTACACGCACACAATGGATCAGAAGTTGTAATTTCAGTTCAACTGGACACGTTGTTTGATTGTAATTGGAAGATTATTATATGAGACCACTGTTAAATTGATTAATGCCCTCAATGAGGTTTTGGACGCTGCTATGTATTTTCATGTTGTCATACAAAATGTATAAGCATGTATCTACCCAAGTAATGTATACAATGTGCTGGGTTTATGTTAAATAAAAAAAATAAAAAATAAAAAATGAACGCGAAACAACTAAAGAACAGTTCCTAATTGTAAGACAAAATGCAAATGTCTATATTAGACTGTATGTACCTTATCTTTTTACAGTTCTACCTTCTTAGTGCCCATGATAGATATTATCCAAAAGTGCCAAAAGAAGCCATTGGAAGACTTGTATGTGAATAACACATCTTCCCTTTGCATAGGCTGCAGTCTGGTAGCATCATTTAGGCATGGATGCTGCATGGGTTTTTATCACCTTAAGTGAATTAAAATTTTGCAGATCCCTTCTATGGCAAACAGGCCAAATTCGATGCTTTTAGGATTCGCCTGGTGTCCAGTGCTGGTGCTGACTAGTAAACCTGCCCTTTTTATGAGACACACAGACTCAGGCATCCAATGGTGAGTTACATACTCCTTTTCTGTGTGTTGCTGCCACAGTCACAACTTTGATAGATATATTACACAATTTGCAGCACCTGAGGGCACACGCACTAAGCATGGCTACAAGCACAGAAACTTCAGTGGAGACTTTGACAGCTACTATTGTAGGCACAACTCTCAGTGGTGGCTTTCATTAGATTGCACTGTCAGAATTTCACGAGTACAAAATAGTCCATTAAAACGATCAATGTCAATTTTTACATATTTTGCTCTAGGTGCTTAGAATGACAGGCATTACAAACCTACACCGGATATAAGTTACAATCTCTCCTGGGGAGGCATATGTAAATAGAACATGGGAAACGGCAGTCAAAAAATATGACAAACTATGCACTCCCCGGGAATTTTAGATGATAAACATCTTGCCATAGAAAGCGCTTTTTTGCTCCAACAATTTGTATTCTGTAAGAAAGATTTATACACAAAAGCAACCGAGAACTAGGAACTTTAGAGAGTAATATTACAGCTAATGGCATCTTTACAGAAATAGCTTTTCTTCTGTAGCTAAACAAACCAGGCAGAATACATCAGTGTGCGTTAATGGAAATTATGTAAAACACAAGAACATAAAAAAAAATCCAGCCTACACGCCAGTGCATGGTATTGTAAAACACTGGGGAAAAAGGAAAGCCAGACGCAACGGAGGAGAAAAAGTTCTTAAGTGCCCGGAGAATAGGAGTGGACATTTCATGGCAGAACAGCATCTGAAGGTTTGGACTGTCTTCAGGTTGACAGCTAAGAACGGTGGAATTACCACATGCACAACCTGGTGGGTAAGGGAGGTGATTTTCAACTGTGACTTTCTACAGTTTGGCAGCTAAGCACGGTGGGGGTGCAGCAAGCGCAGCCTGGTGGGTAAGAGAGGTGATCTTGGACTATGACTGTCTAGAAGTGGGCAGTTGAGGATTGAGACGTTACACCATGCACAGCTTAGGGGCCGATTCCGATTCAGGCCGGAAAACGTACCGACCGACTCGGTACGGGAATTTAGTCCGACCGACACGTACCGGCGCTGCCCAATCCGCGTAGTACGATGCAATGCATGTGAATTACAACCGACTCGTACGGAACACAAGCCGAACGACCAAACCGCACGGAAACCAGCTATCCGGCCGGAAAACCACGCGAATCGAACCGACCGACACGCACCAGGAATGAACCCGACAGAAACGTACCCGCGAACTCCGACTCGCGCAGTACGATGCAATGCGTGTAAAACCAGACCGAGTCGCACGGAGCTCAAGCCGTACGACCGACACGCATACAAAACAGGGAGCCGAAGCAACCCAATACTCCGAGACCGACGCGTACGCCGCACATGAAACCCAGCAGAAACACAGCTTGAAAGACTTGGAGAAGCTCGCACGAGCCAACTGCAGCGTCCTACTCGGTCAGAAGAACGTCTCCTACATGCCTAAAAACTACAAAGGAAAAAATACAAAAAAAAGGGCCAAACAAGCAATGACAAAGTCAATAAATACAGGGGGGAAAAAACATGGAACAAAGACACACCCACAACTCCACCCATATAAAGGCCACAAATCCCTACCATGATCCTTTGCAAATTCAACTGACCTGCCAGCACAGAACACCATCAGACAACAACCACAGACACACTCACAACTCATCCATCACACAAGCCACACACCATTAGCACCTCCCAAATAGCACCTTCACATACACCCAGCAAAACCTACACACACCCACCCTCACTTGCACACCCACACACACATCAATCCCCACCACCACCCATCACCATGCCCCCAAAGAAGAATCCAAAGTTCCTAGACAGTGAATTGGAAGTCTTGGTAGATGAAATCCTCAGGGTAGAGCCACAGTTGTTTGGTACATTGGTCCAACAGACCCCCATGTCGCAGAAAACCAAGATGTGGGAGAGGATCGTCGACAGGGTGAACGCACAATCACCATGTTTGCGCACAAAGGAAGACATCCAGAACAGGTGGTATGATGTGCGCAGGAGGGTCAAGGACCTCCTCAAGAAGGATTACACCTTGAGCCATCGCACCGGCAGTGGCCCTCCTGCCAAACCAGTATACCTCAGGCCCTGGGAGGAGAAGGTGCGGGCCATCCTACCACCAGAGAGTGTACATGGACTATCAAACATCCCAGAGCCTGGTGAGTACACAACCAATATACCCAATATTGTGTGACAATACACACACATCACTGTCAAGGGGATAGTGAAACCATGCACCGTTAGCAAAGCCACAGTAACCAAAAGATAATCATCCCAAGATGTGTATGCTAGTCAGACAAACACAATACCTGCCATCTCATAGTGATATGTAACTGTGTCATGACATGTACAAACCTAACAACAAATAGAGCAAGGCAGTGGCACAAATCTAACCAACAAACACTGTCAGACATTTTGCCACCACTAGAACACCACCTCACAGGGAAGCTCACTGAAAGGAAGGAATTGTGTGTATGCTGGTGAAGTGAGTGTAGCCAATAGCATGATGGGAGTTGTAGTCACAGATATTGGTCACCCTCATAATTGGCCCATCAACACCACTCTGAACCATGCTCACATCACAGGGAGTGGAAAAGAACTGACAAGATGGCTGACACTGGGTACTGCTGTGGGGAGCACAAGGCCCTGCTGGGAACTGTGCACCAACCAACAGCAGGACACCACTGACTGACATCCTGAAAGCAAACTTGCACTCCCTGCAATGGAAGCACGTTCCATGGTGGGATATCTGGCTGGGTGGGAAGGAGGACTGACAGCTCTGACCATAGTTACCAGCAGCTTTTCTCACACACCCCCTTAACACAAACTCCACACAACTCAGTTGGGAGAATGCACTGCCTCACACTCTAATTAAATATCCCACAAAGAACCACCACACTGGGTTATGCTGTGTGAAGCACAGGGACACTTTTGGGACTTGTAGCCAAACAAACGCCAGGACAATACTGTCAGCCATCCTGTCAGCACAGGCACACTACCCCACAGGGAAGCAGAGTCAAAAGGAAGGAAGTATGGGCAAGCTGGGAAGGGGGGTGTAGGCAATAGCATGATGGGAGTGGTAGTCACAGCTCAACATCCCCCACCCACATGGCCCAGCAAGCTCACACTGAAGCATGCACACCTCACAGGGAGTGAAAAGCCACTTCAAAGATGTCTGACACTGGCCTCAGCTGTGGGGAGCACAAGTCCCTGCTGTGAACTGTGCACCAACAAACAACAGGACCACACTGTCAGACATCTTGCCATTGCTGTCACACTCACACACAGTGAAGTCGACTCAAAAGAAAGGAAGTATGGGCATGCTGGGAAGGGGGGTGTAGGCAATAGCATAATGGGAGTGGTAGTCACAGCTCAACATCCCCCACCCAACTGGCCCAGCAAGCTCACACTGAAGCATGCACACCTCACAGGGAGTGAAAAGCCACTTCAAAGATGTCTGACACTGGCCTCAGCTGTGGGGAGCACAAGGCCCTGCTGTGAACTGTGCACCAACAAACAACAGGACCACACTGTCAGCCATCTTGCCATTGCTGTCACACTCATACACAGTGAAGTCGACTCAAAAGGAAGGAAGAATGGGCATGCTGGGAAGGGGGGTGTAGGCAATAGCATGATGGGAGTGGTAGTCACAGCTCAACATCCCCCACCCGCATGGCCCAGCAAGCTCACACTGAAGCATGCACACCTCACAGGGAGTGAAAAGCCACTTCAAAGATGTCTGACACTGGCCTCAGCTGTGGGGAGCACAAGGCCCTGCTGTGAACTGTGCACCAACAAACAACAGGACCACACTGTCAGACATCTTGCCATTGCTGTCACACTCACACACAGTGAACTCGACTCAAAAGGAAGGAAGTATGGGCATGCTGGGAAGGGGGTGTAGGCAATAGCATGATGGGAGTGGTAGTCACAGCTCAACATCCCCCACCCACATGGCCCAGCAAGCTCTCACTGAAGCATGCACACCTCACAGGGAGTGAAAAGCCACTTCCAAGATGTCTGACAATGGTGCTCTGTTGTGGGGAGCACAAGGCCCTGCTAGGAACTGTGCACCAACCAACAGCTAGACACCACTGACTGACATCCTGACAACCAACTTGCACTCCCTGCAATGGAAGCACGTTTCATGGTGGGATGTCTGGCCTGGGGGGAGGAGGAGTGCCAGCTCCGACTACAGCTACCAGCAGGCCCTTACACACACACCACTTCCACTAACTCCAAACAACACACCTGGGACCGTGCTCCACAAGAGAGTGAGGGAAAAGCCACTTCCAAGATGTCTGACACTGGCCTCAGCTGTGGGGAGCACAAGGCCCTGCTGGGAACTGTACACCAACAAACAACAGGACACCACTGACTGACATCCTGAGAGTTAACCTGCACCCACTGCAAGGGTGGCATGCTTCATGGTGGGATAACTGGGCTGGGGGGAGAAGGAGGTCTAGATGTCAACCAAATACCACCAATGCTGGTCATGCACACACCTCAACATTCACATTGAAATGCTTCAGGTTGGCAGGACAATGTGCTACACCAATATCAACCTCTGACTGTGACAACTTAGGACAATGCAATGTACAGGCCCGCATCCAAAGGTACAGTCACAACTGTCAGGTGTTTGAACCATTGATGCCTGTAGAAACATAACATACATTGTGTGTCTCTTCCAAAAACAGGTGATGATGGGGACACAGCAGCAGATGATGAGGAATTCCCTGTCCCAGGCTCCGGTGGCCCCTGAGCTCTCTGGTGTGGAACAGCCTCTGCCCTCCTCGGATGGCGAAGACCTACCTGGCACCTCCGGTGTGAGTCATCATGCAGCATCAGCAGGACCACCATCTGCACCCCCTGCACCCACTCCTCCAACATCTGCCAACACACAGACCACCCCCGCCGACACGGACAGACCAAGGACACTGAATGGCAACAGCACAGGGACCCCGCCACACCGTGAAGCAACGGACAACAACCCCAGTACCAACCCCCAAGGGGGCCTAGGCTCACCTGTGCGTGCCACCGCAGGTCCCGCACGTGTGGCCAGGGGTGGTGGGAGGGGTGGTAGGCAGAGGTCGCTGTTTGCAGAGGGGTCTGGACTGCATGATGACCCACAACTGGTACGCATTGCTGATGCGTACCAGAATAGCACCGGAGAGGTCAGCCAGGTAGTGGGGATCCTCAAGGACATTCAACAGCAGCAGGCTGCCCATCATGGCCGCTTGGACTCCCACATGTCCCGTGTGGAGACACACATGTCTGGCATGGAGTCCAAGTGGGACACATTGGAAGAACTGACAGCGGTGCAGAGGGACATATTGACATGCCTCCGCCAGATTAGCACCAACATGTCCTCACCTCCCTGTGTGCCCACAACATCTGGTGCCGCAACAACAGCAACTGCCACAGGGAGGGAGGATGACTCTGGTGGAGAGTCCTCTGCACCGCAGCGGCCTGCACGTGAGGGTCCCCCCAGAAAGAAGAGGGGTCATCCGAGGAAGGAAAACTGAGAGGCCGATGGCCATGTACATCCCCCAGGAACCCAACACCTGTTCTGGAAATTCTCCTTTGTGTGCAAACTGTTCACCCTGTCGAATGCAACACAACTCTCCCACATGACATGGGGAGTTTAAGTTGGACTAATGTATCAGATGACTGTGGACTTTACTCAGGACATTTCTGCTACCAACACTTCCAACTCATCTGGGAACTTTGGATTCCAATCCCAATGTACAGCACCCACCATCCTGTGCACTATCCTCACACATGTATGTAAATAAACACACTAATACACCATACTTGCCTCTGTTGTGATTCCAACGTTGTTTTTGTCATGGAGATGATGATCTGCTAAATGACACTGTGCATGCTAACTGCTACAGCAAGTTCAACACCGTCATGTGAGTCATGGCGACGTGACACATATGAGGGAGACACACCACTAGGGCTACACAACACAAACACACCAGGGCCATCTGACTCATCGCCTACACTGATGTTGCCAGGAAATACAGTGGAATGCACAGACACCACACCTATTCAGAGTATGTGTTAACTAGCCCACAGGTGCAGTAAGCAAATGTCAGTCAGATGTGTGACCACAGACAATGCACATCCCAAACTGAAGCACAGGTTTATTACACATTTGCAACATGTTGTTTCCACTACAGATGCAAGGTAATCCCACGTGGCAGTGGCCACACAGTCACCAAGTGTAGAAAAAATAAAGTCCAGGGGTGTGTGGCACATCACATGTAGGGAAACGACTGCTTCCACCCTGGAAGTTGAATCATGGTGTCGGGGGATCCGAGTTGACCAAACAACTCTGAAAGTACCCTGTGAAGGACAGACATGACACACAGTCAAAAGCACTGAAGAACAGGACAGAACTGCAATACTCATGCCCAATACATGTCACAAGATACCTACACAAAACCAAGTTAGCATGTCAACACTGTTGGGGAGTACAGACTACCTGTAAGGACACATCGCTGCACGCATCCAGTCAAGTAGCACATGGCCACACTCAAACAGCAACAGAGCACCACTAACACATATCATGCAATCTCAAATCATTGACATACCAACTCTGTATACTCACATTCAGCTGAAGAAGTTGGTGATGAGCTGTGTGCGGACATCACCCTCATCATCATCATCATCACTGGCATCGTGGCCCAGGCCAGGATCCTCCACAGGTGGCGGATGTTGTCATCGTCATCCAGGATGAGAGGTAACTCCTTCCGCACTGCCAGGTTGTGTAGCAT
Source organism: Calotriton arnoldi (assembly GCA_963921515.1). NCBI lineage: Eukaryota > Metazoa > Chordata > Amphibia > Caudata > Salamandridae > Calotriton > Calotriton arnoldi. Next base: position 720,497 of record CAWUFW010009300.1, on the reverse strand, counting down.
GCAGCAGACGATGAAAATCTTGCACACCTTTGCAGGTGCATATGGGAGGGCCCCTCCTGTCTTGTCCAGGCAGCGAAAGCGGCTCTTCAGGAGACCAAATGTCCGCTCGATCACTCTCCTGGTCCGACTGTTGTAATTTGGCAGCACTTAAGTTAAGCATTAGCCGAAGACATCCTGTATTCAGAGGCTAAATTGTCCGCTTTGTGGAATCCATTTTGTATTTCTGGCAGCCATTTTGGTTGCCATGTGCTGCCATGTGCTCGCCATGTGCTCTGTCCTACCTTCCTGTTAACTGCTCTTGAAATCTGCCTAGAGACGAGTTATATTTAGTTTCTTTTGCTTTGCACATGCTCAGTTGAGCTCGCAGCTGTCCATGCAGCTGTTCCGAGTTTATAAATGTCAGGATGTGTCTACTAGAAGTAGAAACTGTTAGCTCCACCCACTTGTCGACTGTGCATTTCTTGTATGACCTTATATGTACCTAAAACCAGCATTTGTGTTTGTACCGCCTTCATTTGAGCCCATGTGTGGGTATAAAAGGACCAAGGTCCTTCCATTCAGTGTGCTACTTCATGCATTACCGAAGGGTGCTGTGTGAATGTAGCTCCACCTCATGAGGTTTAATAAACTCTGTCTTTTCTATTCCAGTTTCTGTGCCAACTTCTTCCTATTGGTCTGAGGACTCTGTGCAAGGAAGGGAGAACCCCTAAGCACTGGTAGGCCTTGTTGAGGCTCACCACTACAAATTGGCGCTTCCAACGTGGGGCTCATCGGCGACTCGGATGCCCGAAGGACTGGTCGAGACAAAGGATTGGAATCTCGCTTTTGGACGCGATCGCTGCCTGAGGAGACCCGAGTCTTGGCACCCATGGCGTTTTTCCTTTCTTTCTGATCTGACCATCCCGGCGGCGCCGGTCCTCGACTGAGATCTCTTCTGTTGATTCGCCCTGCAGTGACCATTTGGTCGATTTGAGAACTTGGCAGTTGGAACCTGGACACCATTTGATTGGTAAGAGCCGTTTTGCGGCACTTGCTGTTGGTTTGATGCCTTTGATTGGTAAGGTAGTTTAGTAACACTTACTGTGGCTTTGTTTGTATGATTGGCCAATTTTGGAATCTGTTTTGTAATTATATATGTATTGCAATACATATAGGCAGGTAATGAGGAGATTTTTCTCTAACTTTGAAAACTTGAACGGCACACATTGTGTTAAGTGTCACTTGGAGTATAATATTATATATGCTATAATATTCTTGGCATGCCTGCTTCTAGCACACTTCGTAGAAAGTGTTGCTGTTTTGGAGGTACCAATATGGATTTAGTAAGTACTCAGCTGACTCCCCCCAGAGGGGATACCTAAATAGGTTTAGGTATAGTAAAAAGATATTTCTTTCTTGGTGACTAAGTACCCCATGGAACTAAATATGTCTTTTGGGCTGTTTTGGTGCAGTCTTTTGGACTACTTTTGAGAGCTCTTCTTGTAAATATGACTTACAATTAGTATTTACAAATAGTTTGGTTTTGCGTACAGTCTGTAGGCTGTCTCTTGTTTTTGCCCTAAGTGTTGATTTGTGGGTTAATTGTTTTTTTGTTGTATGTGGTTCTGGACTGACATGCTTGAAAGTACTTGTTTCAGTAAAGTAGACTATGTTTTTTGTGTAAGAATGGCTAGCCTTAAGCGCGCTGTGTTGTGTGTTATGAGTGTATGACCCCCTTCTGAAAATGTCTGGAATGAGCTAAATTTGGTTTTTGTTGTCATTCTGTTATGCAAATGTCATTTAAAAAACTTCATTTTTTTAAATTCAGGGAATGAATAATGTAATATATGCTAAATAGCTGCACTCTACCATTAAAATTGATAAAGTAAGAAACTATAGATATGTGCAAATTGCCACACTGGTACAGATAAATCAGAATTTACATTCAATAGGAATAAAATAGGCCTCATAGAAAGGTAGGAAAAAACGAATTTGTGTGCTTTCACACAATTAGGACTAAAATGAAAAATGTTACAGTATTATCCTTGTATATTAATATTGAAAGGCATTCACATCATCTGAGTGAATTGGTTGTTGCTGAAATAAACACCACATTACAGAACGATAGATTTGTGCTGGCTTGAAAGGCGTGAGATGTTGACGCCTGCTGGTCAAAACACAGCTGTGTCAACAACACATGGCTATTCTTGGTCCCAAGCCATAAGGAAACTGCCGAGTCAACTAGATCTTAAGTAAGTGCAAACATGGTTTGAAAGCGTGCATTACAAACTGCTGATTTTAAAAGTCAGAAAAGACAGTTTCATTATTTTGGATAACAGAGAAAAGATTAAAAGGGATTTTCTTTCTTAATGCCTTTTTATACAAGCACATCCGTGGTTCTGATGTTAAATGATTACTGTCCTTTAAAAGTGACGCAGACTTTTCATGTTTCAGTAAGGCTTCTGTGCTTAGAGTTATAAATGAATACATTTAAAGGTGATAGGAAAGGAATGAGGCTTGCTTTTCATATGTGGAACCATCAAAAGGGTTGGTGATCATTATTAAAGAAAAAAAAAAGGAATTTTGATTATATGAAGAAAAAAAATGTTTATTAAAAATAATTGCCCTAAAATTGTTTTTGATCTTTTGTAATGTCTGATAATCATACTGTGAATAATATATAGCTCCTAGCATCAAAGTTGGATTTAAGTAGCACTTTACCATGATGTGGGGAGTGCAATGTGAAATTTCACTTTATCCAGGCATATAAAAACGTTTTTAATTTAAGGGTGTACCTTATACATTTCTGATCCCCCATCTCTGGGATATCTAGAGGACACCCTGGGGATCCCTAATATGCCGCAATATTGTAGGTTATTCATTTTTAAGTGCCCCTACCACCAAAGTCGAAATTGGGACAAATTCACTATTTAAAAGTAGTTCTGCCAAGCAGAGCAGCTTTCACACTGCTCTTAGGCTTCAGTAAATGCACACATTTAAGTATAACACAAATAGCTGACCTCTAACCTGCTAGAATGCACACCATACACTGCACACAGATAGAGACAAGTATTGAAAAAAAAAAAAACACAGCAGAAGTTAGATCCTACCTTTAAAATTATTAGGCGGACAGGACTGCCTTTCAGCTGTGATTCTCCAGAGTTGCTTTGAATTGCAAAGACCGCATGGAAAGCCTTGCACAAAAATGGACAGCTGGTGAAAGGGTTAAAGGTCGGAGTTCTGCATTTAGCTACCTAGCAGGGCTAAGGGGAAGGTTTGCTTGGACATTTCGACCTCCGAACAGTTTTTGAAAGAAGAGATGACAGCGCAGAGAGAGGAAGAAAAGCTTTGCTTCCTATTTTTGGCAAACGCAAGTTTTGCGCAGTCATATGAAAAGAAGGAAAAGCAGTGACGTATGTGGGCCCTGAGTAGAGCATAGCTCTGCCATGTATATCAAAAATAATGGTTTTAGTTTAAAGATTACTGTGCAAGGGCTGAGATAAGGAGGCAATGGATTTTAGTTTGCATTCATGCGCCCTCATGTTAATCTAGCACCATTGCTGAAGGAATTGGTAATTGGTTATTAACGCTTTCTAAAGTTAACTCAATGTGCTTGTGTTAGGCTGAATCAGAAAATAGCCACTTTCTAAGATATCTCCTACAAGTTTGTTTGTGCCCAGTTGCCACAAATAGGGGTAAATAGTGTTGACAGAAGGTAAACCTGTTTTCAGGTTTTCCTACTGTCAAAATGGGGGAAGGAGGTTAGCTCCTGGGCAAATTAAGGGTAGGCAAATTTATGTTTTCTCTCTTCTTTTTCTCACTCTCTCTTGAGTCTGTCTAAGCTGTCTAGGAAATGGCCATGAGACATTTAATTGGCTATTCAGTAATACTGTTTTAAAATTGTTAGAATTAATAAAATGATGAAAAATATACTATGTTACTGCCCATCCTGTATGAAAGAATGAGTAGAACAGATTGATGTTCCCTTATTTGATCTTTAAAGGGAACTGTATAGTGGGGGTTTCTGTTCAAAAATCTCAGGTGGCAATACCATTATTGTTTATGTTATTCTCATGTTCTATACAGTTTTGCAAGGGCATTGCTAGTCTTTTATTAGCTAGTCTGTGTAATTGAGCTGACAGCCCTTATTAGAGCTGGAGATAGGGTTTTTTCCTTTTGAAAATGATGTTGCATAGTCCGGATCGTGAAAAGTAGAATGCAGGAAAGACGCCCATGTGATCCTTAGCAAACATTTTGAAGGAAAATATTGTTTTATAGGAGTTTGTTTGTCACAACATGTTCTGCTGGAGAAATTTATGTACCCACTATCTTGAGTTTTAAAAAAAGTTATTTATGAAATAAGAATCCCTGTTAAATTAGCAGTTTTAGATTTTTCCGCTGCGCCTATAACATGAAAGCATGGTCCTAGGCATAAAATGTAGGTGTCTTTACGTAAGAGAAAGTATTTTAGAAGTGTCTGCAGTCCTGTACAAGTAATGCAAGGTTCATAAGTAGAAGTGTAGGAAAAGTTCCTTTTTCTTGAGGTTCTTCAGATGAATAATATAGGAATGCACAAATGTAAGGATTTGGAGTATGTCTGTATTGTTTTTCTTTTTTCCTCAGAATTTAGTAAATGAACACAGACTTCCTTGGTTGCTTGGGATTGGGTGACGTATTACTCTTGTCAGTTCACCAAAAAGTTCCTTTTATACTTGCCAATAGGTCTAGGGTGTTTTTTTTATTCTCAGATAGATGAAGTGGTTCTTGGGTGCCTTGCTAATGAATGGGGCATCCCAAGACTAAGGAAGTATTCTGAGACTATCCTCTCTGTTGATAGATTATTTTTGTGCCTTGTCTAAAGACCTTTTGTTCTGCCCACCAATAGATATTTGCTGCCCTACAACCATTGCCAGAGGGGCCCGGACATCAGATCCAGCCTGGGAGTCAGCACCAGTCCAGCTTGGAGTCAAGATAAAGGGAACCAGCACAGGCGTTGCTGGCAACTAGGACCTCAGTGAAGGCCGGAAGCACTGGGACGTGAAGTGTGTACCCCTGCCACTGTCTTGGGCGAAAGACGGGGTCACAAATCAGGATGAAGAAATCTTTCTGTGGATCCAGTTTTTGATGCCCAGCTGAGAGAGTCACAGACCGATAAGGACGGCAAGGAGGCTTTTGCTTGAGGTGACCCCCTTTGAAACAAGGGTTGCTTCAGGCCTTGAGTCCTGGTCCCAAAGTGAATGCAAGTCTGCGCCTCTGTTTGTTGATCAAGGGATGCCTGAGCATACTGGCTACACTCTGTGGCCCCAACAAAAGAGCAGTGCGCCAGCGGAGCAATACAGGAGTTAAGGAAGGACTTGAGTTTAGGGTACAGGTGCTGTGCCCTTGGTGCCTGTTAGATTAAAGTGAAGAAAACTGATGCACTGCCTGAGACACTGGATCGTTGAAAGACTTTTTCTTCTCAAACTGGGCCGTGATTCTTGAGTTGCGAGTTGTGCAGCTCCACCGTGGGAACAACAAGAGCCTGCCTGTGAGGCTCAAACGGACACAGGGAGAAGACTCCCCTCTGGCTGGTTGTACAGCGGCTACAATTTCCCAAGGACTTTTTTTTTTTGTTAGTAATGTACCCCTTTGGTCGTCCCATTTTTGAGGGGGATCAGCCCTGCATTAGTGTAGTGACACCCGCCTTGACCCATGGTGAAGAAATCAACGGCTGCCCAGGGAGAAGAGCTCCAACGATTGTTTTCAACAAGTTTTTAGAAAGATCAATCATTACTGTTGCTGAAATGAATAACAAAAGAATCATTTGTGCTGTAGGGTTTGTTGTTGCTATGGTGGCTATGGCAGCAATTACGTGGTACATCGAGAAGGTGGCTCCTGTTCGACAGCTTTTTGTTGCCACTACGCCAGTACCAGTGGAACACTACTACTTCACTCTTCCCTACCATGAGCAGAAGCATCGACAATCCTATCTAAACAATACCTTTATCCAGATGTTGCACCATACTCACAATGCTACAAATACTACCAACTGTTGGGTGTGTGGGATGATACCTGCACATCAAAAGAAAGGAGGAACACCTTTTATTCCTCTTCCATTTTCTCACAATGGTTCTTGTCAAGCTTGGTATGCGCTTTTGTTTGCATCTGGAAAGCCTTCAGTAGGTGGGATTATTTTTCAACTTAATAAAGTGTGTTATCAAAATAAAGAAGGTTATCCACAAGCCAAAGGGACTAAATGGGAATGGGAAGAGTATCAACCGGACAATATTTCAACACCATATGCCTTCACAAATGTGAGAATAATAGAAGAACATTGGACCTTTTGTGATTTCTGTGACAAAAACTAAAGCAGATTTGTGTATCTGTAGTGTTGGAAGAATTCCAGTGGGGAGGAGCGAGTGTACTGTAATCCTGACCATTGAAGGTGCCAATAACAGCACTTTCACAGCCTCGCATAATACGTATTTTGTGTGTGGAAATAACGGATATTATCAATTACCTGTTGGGTGGTCAGGAATCTGCTATGTATCTTTTCTGTTGCCCCCTGTGTTTCTGGCACCTGCATTATATCACCGTGATTTTAAACTGTACAATGATATTTCCAAAAACAGAAATAAGAGGACAATAAGTATGGATGAAGTTGACCAAACTGACACTACCCTACAACAATATGTTGATTTCAACTTGGGCTTATTTTTCTTTGTGGGTGCTGCATTAAACAGCAGAAAGATCAGGCGATTAACTCGTGTTGTGGAAGCTGTTACCAATCAGACAGCTATGGCACTTGGGAACATTACAGAGGAACTACAGATTGCAAGGATTGTAGCACTCCAGAATAGGATGGTGCTAAACGTGATTTTGGCTGATCGAGGTGGTGCATGTCGCATCATCGGTAGCAGCTGTTGCGTATTCATACCGGATCACTCACCTTCAGTATATGGCGCAATATCAGAACTGCATAAGATTGCTGCAGAAATTCATCCAGAGACTGGTACTTGGACTTTTACTGGATGGTTTTGGACTCTTGTTTCTGCTTGGGGCTGGAAGCTACTGACTATCCTGTGTGTAATGATTATGATACTTTTTACATGCTGTGTATGTATCCAATGTGGTCCAATGCTTTGCTCCATTTGCATCTCTGCTTGTATACCTGCCAAAGGGAACGTTGCTGAAACAAAGGCCCAACAAATGTTGAATAAAGAGGTGGCCGAAATAATGTTAATAGATGTACGGGATGAATATTTAGATTACCCCAGATAAACGAATGTCTTCAGCTAATGCTGAAAGGGTCGTCTGTTGTAATTTGGCAGCACTTAAGTTAAGCATTAGCCGAAGACATCCTGTATTCAGAGGCTAAATTGTCCGCTTTGTGGAATCCATTTTGTATTTCTGGCAGCCATTTTGGTTGCCATGTGCTGCCATGTGCTCGCCATGTGCTCTGTCCTACCTTCCTGTTAACTGCTCTTGAAATCTGCCTAGAGACGAGTTATATTTAGTTTCTTTTGCTTTGCACATGCTCAGTTGAGCTCGCAGCTGTCCATGCAGCTGTTCCGAGTTTATAAATGTCAGGATGTGTCTACTAGAAGTAGAAACTGTTAGCTCCACCCACTTGTCGACTGTGCATTTCTTGTATGACCTTATATGTACCTAAAACCAGCATTTGTGTTTGTACCGCCTTCATTTGAGCCCCTGTGTGGGTATAAAAGGACCAAGGTCCTTCCATTCAGTGTGCTACTTCATGCATTACCGAAGGGTGCTGTGTGAATGTAGCTCCACCTCATGAGGTTTAATAAACTCTGTCTTTTCTATTCCAGTTTCTGTGCCAACTTCTTCCTATTGGTCTGAGGACTCTGTGCAAGGAAGGGAGAACCCCTAAGCACTGGTAGGCCTTGTTGAGGCTCACCACTACACGACCATGTGCCTCATTGTAGCGCATCTGGGCTGGTGTCACAGGGTTCCTGAGGGGTGTCAGCAACCACGGCATGTTGGGGTATCCGGAGTCACCTACATACAGACAATTGCACATTAGCTGAGTTGGAAAAGAGGGTGGAATACAACATTGCAGAACACACACAATGGTACAAAGTCAGCACACACCGACAAGCCAGGCACGCTGGTTCTGCATCTGTGACATCATCCTTGGGATGCGACTACTCCTCATTACGTAGGCATCGTGTGCAGAACCGGGGAAACGTGCACACACATGTGAGATGCTCATATCTGCAAGACATACCACCAGGGCATTGATAGAATGGTAATGTTTCCTGTTCCTGTATGCTTGATCATGTGCCTGTGGTGGTACCAAAGCCACATGTGTCCCATCAATGGATCCGATGACATGTGGCATCCTCCCCAGGGCATAGAAGTCACTCTTCACGTCAGTGAGTTGTTGATGTTTAGGGAAATAGATGTACTGGTTCAAGTATCTCAACATCGCCTCCAAAACATCGCGTAGCACACGGCTGAACATGATCTGTGACATCCCACCAGCAGACGCCACAGTGTGTTGAAAGGTACCGGTGGCAAAGAAGTGTAGGGCTGCTATCACCTTCACCTTGGGGGTCAGCGCTGCAGGGTATGGCCGGCCAGGTTGCAAATGTGGGGCCAACCGCACCGCCAATTCCTCAATAAGCGGCCTGTTGAAGCGGTACCGTCAGATGCAGTCACGTTCAACCATGGTTGCAAGGTCAGGGAATGGTCTATGGACAGCTGGTGCCCTGCAGTGCATAGGTGAACAAAGAAAGATTGTCAGTCACCCCACATATGTGGCATTGACCATACTCAATATCACATGATACATCATTACGAGACACAAGTACTTGATGTGTGTGCCGTTCTATATGGACATATACGGCACCTACATGGCCAACATCTAACATCTCAGTTCAACATGTGTTGACAACAAGTTCCAGGTTGTGCTATGGGAAATCATTAGGCTGTGTCACAGTACCCATGTACTGCTGTCACGTTCCAAACACACACTACAGTGACAAGTGAGGACAGATGTGCCCCAGGCATCACAGCTCTTTGACAGGTAGATTCCCAGGGACCCTGTATTGCCACATGGACACTGGCATGACATGGCGTATCATGTACACGTCAGCAAAACAACCATGACTCCCACAGGTAGTGGCCCCTGTTGCCTCTGCAGGACAGACATGGACGTCTGTGACACACACACGCACAACATCAAAGTCGGTGCACAAACAACGTGGATGTGGAGACTGTCTCCCATTGTGCACATGGAATCCGAGACATTTGAAACACAACATGCACACAGACTGTGGAGGGCCATCACAATTGTGGCAATGGGTCACCCTGTGACGTACATACCATCCCACATGGGACTCAGGGTGTATGTGACATAACACACACATACACAACCTGGAGATGTGACCATGCCACATGCTCTGAGATGAACAGTTGCACATCACAGTGGTCATGTGCACAACACACAAAGGATTCTGTCCCCATGAACACGTGCACAGCCTGGGAGTGGCTGCCCCCAAGTGCCACACAACAAACCACATGTTGACCCCCATACACACACAGGTAATGCAGCCTTACATGCCTTAGGATACAGTGTGGACAGGCTGTGGTGTTGTAGGTGTGCCCCTGAGTCCCTGGCAAGTAATTATGGCTGGCATACGTTCACCAGTGACAACCATGGTGACATATGCGAGTGACTTGTGCAGGGACGCGTCGTACAGCAATGGACCGATCCGTGTGCACGCATTGGCCATTGCATATGATGTGGACGGATGCGTGTTGTGCTCCGAAATACGCGTCGTACAGCAATGGACCGATCCGTGTGCACGCATTGGCCATTGCATATGATGTGGACGGATGCGTGTTGTGTTTTGAAATACGCGTCGTACAGCAATGGACCGATCGGTGCGCACGCATTGGCCATTGCATATGATGTGGACGGATGCGTGTCGTTTTCCGAAATACGCGTTGTACAGCAATGGACCGATCGGTGCGCACGCATTGGCCATTGCATATGATGTGGACGGATGCGTGTTGTGTTTTGAAATACGCATCGTACAGCAATGGACCGATCGGTGCGCACGCACTGGCCATTGCACATGATTTGGACGGATGCGTGTCGTTTTCCGAAATACGCGTTGTACAGCAATGGACCGATCGGTGCGCACGCATTGGCCATTGCATATGATGTGGACGGATGCGTGTCGTTTTCCGAAATCACGCGTAGTACAGCAATGGACCGATCGGTGCACACGCATTGGCCATTGCATATGATGTGGACGGATGCGTGTCGTTTTCGAAATACGCGTTGTACAGCAATGGACCGATCGGTGCGCACGCATTGGCCATTGCATATGATGTGGACGGATGCGTGTCGTTTTCCGAAATACACGTTGTACAGCAATGGACCGATCGGTGCGCACGCATTGGCCATTGCATATGATGTGGACGGATGCGTGTCGTTTTCCGAAATACGCGTTGTACAGCAATGGACCGATCGGTGCGCACGCATTGGCCATTGCATATGATGTGGACGGATGCGTGTTGTTTTTCGAAATACACGTTGTACAGCAATGGACCGATTGGTGCGCACGCATTGGCTATGGACTGACATGGTAACGGATGCGTTTTAGAAGCTTTTACGAGTCGGATGCAGTGAATTCAGTTGGCCACCCACAACAATGTTGCAAATTCATGGGTGTCATGAAGTTGAACTTTTGAAGATGCTGTGGGCGTGTATAAGTGGTGCAATTCCATGGATTGGCCAGATTCAGAAGATGCAAACGACTTGGACCTATCACTTTGGACACATGGGACAGTATCTGCCTCTGCAGCACACATATAATGCTGGCTGTTCCCCTGAGAGCTCACTTGCCTGCACTACATGCTCCAGGACGACATCTGCCACCACCACTGCTGCTGTCTCTGCATCCTCTGGCTACTGCAATGGCACGTACTGTGGAGAGAGCCCCAGCCTTCAGCACTGAGGAGAACCAGGCCCTGCTGGACAGCCTCCTTCCACAGTACAGCAAGCTGTATGGGAAACCAGGGGAGCAGGTGAGTGTGCTGTCCACTGCCTTACTAATTGTGCATGTTGTCTGACTAGCAAGACTTACAGTGTGTACACCAGTGGCTAGCATGCTCACTGAGTAGTTGTCTCCCCCAAAGTGTGTAGTTACATGCACTGAACAGGTATAGTGCAGTAACAGTGCATTCCAACAAGGTTTTACTTCCCAGGCAATGATACCATTTAGTAACTGCTGGACAACTGTTCATAGCCATAGTTTCACTACCTGTGTACATCATATGCCCCTGTGATTGAGACATGTATATCCAACTGTGTGATGCACGGATATGTTGCATGTGTAGTAATGGCCTTTTCACTTTGTCATCCTCACGGGTTGATGCCCACCAGAAGCAGGACATCTGGCTGACCATCATCCGGGCAGTAAGATCTGTGGGGGTCTACAGGCGCAGGATCCGCAACCGCCAGAAGAGGTGGCAGGACCTTCGTGGCTGGACCCGGAGGATCGCAAGGGTCCAGCTGAAGCTGTCGCCTCCTCGCAGGAGGGGCGGACACCGGACCCTGACCCCCCACATGCTCCGGACTCTGGCGCTGGTCTTCCCTGACCTGGATGGGCAGCTGAAGGCCAGACAGCAGCAAGGAGGAGGTAAGTGCTAGCCTTTTCTGTGTACTATGACTAACATGCTCTATGCACTCCTTTAGCCTGGTTCCACTTCCACAGTACAACTGTCTTGTCGTCCTGGACTCATGTCCCTCACTTGTGTCATGCCCCCTCCTCATCTGATACACAGGTGTGACCCTTACAGTCTGTGACTTAGGTCACTTGGGTACTGTGTACTTGCAGTTACCTGTGGTTCAAGTTGGGGACAGCATCAGTTACAGGAACTTTGTTGTGGGCTGCATGGGTGGTACAATTGCTCACACAATGCTTGTGATCTGACATGTACTCTGGGTATGGCTTCACAATGTGTTCCAATTGCTGCTCTGACTCACCACATGTCTGGGGTATGTGCCACACACCCATGCTGCAGCAGAGACCAAGGGGGGAGCCTCAGAAGTATGTACATCATGTGTGTGACACATGCATAGCCACCTGCCTAGTGTTCAGGGTAATACCATGTTGCACATGGACCAGGACTGTAATGCCTACTCCGTACATCGAAGGCACTCTGTTCTCCCACTCCCGTGTGTCAGCATAAGTATTGGGCATTGTGAAGAGTGCACTCAGGTGTCTGCCTCTGTGTCACCGTGGTGTGGCCTTGCTTTTTTGACTCCTGGAGTGTTTAACAATTTGGGGTGGCCAGCCATCTGAGTTGTGACTATAGGATCTGCACATTGGTTAATGCATAGGTCTCTGATCCCTTGACTGTGCACAAAGGTGTATGAAACATTGAGGTGCAGGCAGCTTTGGTTCATTCTCATCAGACGGTGAAGTGCCCATGTGTATGGATTTGTGTTTGCAGTCACTCAAATGTCTCATTTGATTGACGTGGGATCATCTTAGTCCTCATGATGTGGGTGGCCAGGGGTGCACATGTGCACCTGTCAGCTACAGGGCTTGCATACCCAAAACTTCCATGATTGTGACACAGTGTAGACTGGTGTTGTGTGTATGCACTGCCCCTGTGACAGGAGACAGTTATGACTGACTTTCCAGACAGGCCTGTGCCATGACATTCAACTCGCAAAGGTGATCCAGCAGTAGTGTGATATGTCCTGCAAGCACACCATTGTCGCATTGTCTATCAGGACATGAGGACATCATTGTGTCTGGTGATGGAAGCAAAACCCGCATATCGACAGAGACTCTGCCCGTCACTTTTCCTGACACATGTACTGAGTCAGTGGCAGGAGATGGCATGTGTTTGGAGTGACACATTTCCACATGTTCTCTTGGATGTCCAACAACTGTGTATGTGGTGCATGTGTGCACATATGATTAGTCGCATACAACAGGCAAAAGACAGATGGGTGCATGGACAGGTAGGATATGTGTGGCATGAATGACTGTCAGGCAGACAATGGGCTTCTTCAAATCAGTGTCAGCACTTATTGCAATGTCTAGCAAATGATGGCAGGGCTTGCTCTGTGATGTGCTGTACTTACTGTGGCGTGTGTGGTCAGTACAGGTGACTAATGTTGCTCTGTTTATCCTGATTCTTTGCAGATACATCCACGGCCACACTTACTAGTGGTTTTTCTTTTGATGTACATGATGTAGATGAGTATCATCATGCATTTGCTGTTGTAATAGTGTTCAGATCAGGTAAATGAAGTGTTGCTGTGATGGACTCCATGTGGTCCATGGGATATGTGTCCTAATCTAGTCTGGATCCATAGCATCCTTTGCTGCAGTCTGAGGGTGTAATGTTCTGCATTTGACACAGGGATGTACGTTTTGCATTTGTAAATTGACATCTGTGGCTTACACTGATGCACATCTGGTGGGCTTACCACTGTTCAATGTTTCTATTTCCCTGACTGTGTGCCCATCTCCACTGGACATGCAGTTTAGCACATCAATGTTGAAGGACTCATCTGTGTATACAGTGCAACTTGCTTGACACGTGTTTTGGGTATATGCAGATGACTGACGTGACACTCCCGTACCCAGGCTGATGTGAGCAGAGCCTTCAGTGTGTTGTGATTGTTGACTCACTGACCGAGTGTTTTGCTGACATGTTTGAGTGGTGCACAGACAAGGTTTGGCACAGCAGACCTTCCACAGGAGTGGAGTGCCCTCATGGCAGTGTGTAATCCTGTGACATTGCCTGGGCCCGTGTTGTGTGTTGTGTAAGCATGTCTGTGTGTGTTCCCTTCCCTTTTCCTACACCGGCTGTGTCCCTACGGATGTTCCTGTTTGTGAAGCTTGCTGAGTTGTCCTGTGTTCATCCAGCATCTTGTACCTGGTTTCTCCGTGATGTGGGTGCATGGCAAACTAATGTTCATCAGGTTGTCATCCCTAGTTGTCTTTGTTGTCAGGGCTGGGGATGTGGACAAACGCAGATGAGACACAGTCAGGATTCCCTTGGCACTTGTTGGTTACACAAGTCATGTAATTTACAGTTTGTGGTAGCTTTCAGTGATTGTGACACGTTGTGTGTGTGACTGCTGCCACTCCTCAGGGTCAGAGCTGCAATGTTGGAAGTTGTCTACGTGTGTTCTTTGTGGGTGACCTTGGCTTCTTCATTGGTGTGTGACTGTGGCCAGGATCCCATTCATTGGGGTGGAGTTCACATCATGCCCATGTACGGCGTACTGTGCAGTGTGTCAGACATTCACGAATCTTGTTGACTGGCCAGGTGTGATGGGTTTCTGCACCTTAGTTGCCACAACCACCCCTGGGATTGTCATGGGTGCATGTGCAATGTCACCTGTCCATGTGAGCTACACTGCTGCACATTGGTGGAGATCAAGGCGTGTGGTGTTGAGTGTGTGCAAATGTAAGTTGTTGCACGGCTAGACCCCTACCTCCATATAGGCCTTGGCTGACAGGCCGTGCTGATTGATTTGTGCTTGTGTAGGTGTGATGGTAGTTTGTTGCTCAGGAGACATGGCTGTGGTTCACAGTGTGAACGACATCTACCTTTGTCATCACAGTGGGATTACCATGCAGGCTATTGTCACCACAATGTGGGGTCCCTGGGGGTAGTGCTGTGGTGGGTCTGTGTCTTGCTGTGTTAGTTGCTGTTCCTACAAGCTTGTGTGACATGTGTAATTTGGGCTCCCTCTCATCTAACAATGCCTGATTGCCCACATAGGAGAATCCGATCCATGAGTTACTTTTGTATGGCACTGTATACACATCTGTGTAATTGGAATTCAGGCTTCCTCATGTGTTGTGTGGTTGCCTGGGGACACTGGCACACCCCCCATCACCTGTTGTGTTTGATATGCAGTGTGAGGCTCCCTGTTTGTGTTTGTGCATCTGCACCACTGCATTGGCATATCTTTGGTGTGCCATTGCCTGTATGTTGTTTGGAGGATTTCCCATGCTGTCCCTGGGACTCCTAGGTCATCAGTCAGCAGAATAATCATGGTTCGTATGTCCCATTGCTGCCATGGTATGGTATTTGTTCACCTCACATCTACAGTCTCCCCAGGATATCTACATTTGTGTGTCCATTAGTGCAGATATGTGGGTCTGCATTATGATGGTCACTTCTGGCATTGTGTAATTGATAAATGGAGACGATGTCAGTCCCCATGGGTGATGTTTGTCTGCACATGGCCAAAGGTATGTTTTATTTGCACTGCACTGTTTGCCTCACCCAATCTATGTTGCTATGGGACACAACCACTACTTTGCCACTGATGTGTTTGTTGTTCTGTGACCAGGAATCATCCATGCTGTTTGGCAGTTGCAGCTTTTTCCATGACAACACTTACCTTTTGGTCACTGTGATGATGGGGGTTTGGACCCCATTACCACAATGTTCAAAATGTGCTTCATCTATGGACCCCACACTTACCTTTTGGTCACTGTGATGATGGGGGTTTAGACCCCATTGTCACAATGTTCAAAATGTGCTTCAGCTATGGACACCACACTTACCTTTTGGTCACTGTGATGATGGGGGTTTAGACCCCATTGCCACAATGTTCAAAATGTGCTTCAGCTATGGACCCCACACTTACCTTTTGGTCACTGTGATGATGGGGGTTTAGACCCCATTCCCACAGTGGTCATGGTCTGCTTGCATTGTGAATGCCACACACATTTTTGTGTGACACATGTGATAGGGGGTCACATTGTATGTTCAATGTCATGTTCAGTGTTGTAGGCATTTGACACAGACTACACACTCTTGTCATGATGTTGGGGGGATGTCTTTTGCTGACATTCCTTATGTTGGAGTATGCTGGTTGTGTCCTGCATTACCCGTCCTATGAGTGGGGATGGTAGTTGTGACAGGCATCCAGCCCCCCATGAGTAGGGGTGGTGGTTGTGGTAGGCATCCAGGCCCCCCTGAGTAGGGGTGGTGGTAGTGACAGGCATCCAGCACCCCATGAGTAGGGGTGGTGGTGGTGGTAGGCATCCAGGCCCCCATGAGTAGGGGTGGTGATAGTGGTAGGCATCCAGCCCCCCATGAGTAGGGGTGGTGGTAGAGACAGGCATCCAGCACCCCATGAGTAGGGGTGGTGGTGGTGGTAGGCATCCAGGCCCCCCTGAGTAGGGGTGGTGGTAGTGACAGGCATCCAGCCCCCCATGAGTAGGGGTGGTGGTAGTGGTAGGCATCCAGCCCCCCCTGAGTAGGGGTGGTGGTAGTGGTAGGCATCAATTCCCCTATGAGTGGGGATGGTAGTAGTGACAGGCATCCAGCCCCCCATGAGTAGGGGTGGTGGTTGTGGTAGGCATCCAGGCCCCCCTGAGTAGGGGTGGTGGTAGTGACAGGCATCCAGCACCCCATGAGTAGGGGTGGTGGCGGTGGTAGGCATCCAGGCCCCCCTGAGTAGGGGTGGTGGTAGTGACAGGCATCCAGCCCCCCATGAGTAGGGGTGGTGGTAGTGGTAGGCATCCAGCCCCCCCTGAGTAGGGGTGGTGGTAGTGGTAGGCCTCCAGCCCCCCCTGAGTAGGGGTGGTGGTAGTGGTAGGCATCAATTCCCCTATGAGTGGGGATGGTAGTAGTGACAGGCATCCAGCACCCCATGAGCAGGGGTGGTGGTAGTGACAGGCATCCAGCCCCCCCTGAGTAGGGGTGGCGGTAGTGACAGGCATCCAGCCCCCCCTGAGTAGGGGTGGTGGTGGTGGTAGGTATCCAGGCCCCCATGAGTAGGGGTGGTGGTAGTGGTAGGCATCAATTCCCCTATGAGTGGGGATGGTAGTAGTGACAGGCATCCAGCACCCCATGAGTAGGGGTGGTGGTGGTGGTAGGTATCCAGGCCCCCATGAGTAGGGGTGGTGGTAGTGGTAGGCATCCAGATCCCCATGAGTAGGGGTGGTGGTAGTGGTAGGCATCCAGCCCCCCCTGAGTAGGGGTGGTGGTAGTGACAGGCATCCAGCCCCCCCAGAGTAGGCGTGGTGGTGGTGGTAGGTATCCAGGCCCCCATGAGTAGGGGTGGTGGTAGTGGTAGGCATCAATTCCCCTATGAGTGGGGATGGTAGAAGTGACAGGCATCCAGCCCCCCCTGAGTAGGGGTGGTGGTAGGCATCCAGGCCCCCATGAGTAGGGGTGGTGGCAGTGGTAGGCATACAGCCCCCCTTGAGTAGGGGTGGTGGTAGTGGTAGGCATCCAGCCCCCCCTGAGTAGGGGTGGTGGTAGTGACAGGCATCCAGCCCCCCCTGAGTAGGGGTGGTGGTGGTGGTGGTAGGCATCCAGGCCCCCATGAGTAGGGGTGGTGGTAGTGACAGGCATCCAGCCCCCCCTGAGTAGGGGTGGTGGTAGTGGTAGGCATCCAGCCCCCCCTGAGTAGGGTTGGTGGTAGTGACAGGCATCCAGCCCCCTGAGTAGGGGTGGTGGTGGTGGTGGTAGGTATCCAGGCCCCCATGAGTAGGGGTGGTGGTAGTGGTAGGCATCCAGCCCCCCATGAGTAGGGGTGGTGGTAGTGGTAGGCATCCAGCCCCCCTGAGTAGGGGTGGTGGTAGTGACAGGCATCCAGCCCCCCTGAGTAGGGGTGGTGGTGGTGGTGGTAGGCATCCAGGCCCCCATGAGTAGGGGTGGTGGTAGTGGTAGGCATCCAGCCCCCATGAGTAGGGGTGGTGGTAGTGGTAGGCATCCAGCCCCCTGAGTAGGGGTGGTGGTAGTGGTAGGCATCCAGCCCCCCTGAGTAGGGGTGGTGGTAGTGGTAGGCATCAATTCCCCTATGAGTGGGGATGGTAGTAGTGACAGGCATCCAGCACCCCATGAGTAGGGATGGTGGTAGTGACAGGCATCCAGCCCCCCCTGAGTAGGGGTGGTGGTAGTGACAGCCATCCAGCCCCCCGAGTAGGGGTTGTGGTGGTGGTAGGTATCCAGGCCCCCATGAGTAGGGGTGGTGGTAGTGGTAGGCATCAAATCCCCTATGAGTGGGGATGGTAGTAGTGACAGGCATCCAGCCCCCCATGAGTAGGGGTGGTGGTAGTGGTAAGCATACAGGCCCCTATGGGTGTGTATTGCATTGGTGATATCCATCCCGCCCCTATGGTTCTGCTGTTGCTAGTGTACGTCATTTCTGCATCCCTATGTGTGTGTGACATATGTCGGGTACGTGTCGTTTGTTTGTGTAGTGGGTGTTTGACTTACCGTCTGCGCAGTACGCGTCCGTACCGGTTCCGGTAATAGATGTAGAGTATTGGTAGGACCTGCGCGATGGGATTCATGGTTGGTTCGTCTCGTTCGGGTTTCTCGTGGCTTCGACTCGTACTCGTAGCTGGCTTGTTCGTCTCGTAGCTGTGGATCGTCTTGTGGCGCGAATCGGAGCTTATGTGCGGCTCTCCCGGATGCTCTGACATGCCGGACATAGCGACCAGTTCGGCGTGTACGGATTGCGCATCGTACTTGTCCGGCCGGAAGGTGCTGTGTATTTACTTCCGTGCGACTCGAATCGGCGTTTCCGGATCCAGCTCGGTCAGGGAACTGGAGATGGAATGGGTACGTACGGCTCGCTCGGAATTTTAGCAGTAATGCGCAGCGTACTTGGTCGCTCGGACGACTGTTCGAATCGGTCGGGAAAAACGCGTTGGGCTCGTATTTTTTCCGGACGAATCGTATTCGGTGCGCTTCCGGCCGAGATCGGAATCGACCCCTTAGTGTGTAAGACATGATCTTGAATTATAACTATGGCTAGGCGTAACTCGCGTAATTCCGTGTAGCGTAATCACACAGAAATACCCAAACATTCTGTAAAAAGTGTAATTCTGCATTTAGTGCTATTTTCTTAGTGCAACATTTTCCCCTTATGTCCAAAATGGACACAAGGATGCATTTTGCACTAGGAAATAGCACTAAATGCAACTGAACATGAATAGCGAGTGCAAGCAGCCGCTCACCTTCGCTAAATGTGCACTTCGGGTAGAATTTCCCCTTCACTTATTCCCACCATTTAGCGCTAGTTTCTGTGCGCAAAATGCACCCTCTCTCCAAAATAAATTGTGCTAAGAAAATAGCACTAAATGCAACAGAACATAACCAGGAGTGCGAGCAGCCACTCATGCTCGCTGTTAGAAATGGGATTTTATGGTAGGCTAGGGCGTGGGCCAAAGCCAGGCAAAAACCACCACTCTAGTCAGGATAAGGGAGTTACACGTCTAAAATAACCCCTGCTCACCCCCTTGGTAGCTTGGCACGAGCAGCCAGGCTTATCTTAGAGGCAGTGTGTAAAGCATTTGCACATAACCCACAGTAATACAGTGTACGCACTACAAAAGGACACCACACCAGTTTAGAAAAATATCCAATATTTTTATATAATTAAAACAAGACCAAAAACGATAAAAATCCACAAGACTCACAGTTCACAGTTCCAAAAATACGCTGATTAAAAAGAGTTCCTTGTGTGGATAGCTCCGTCCGGGCGAACCACAGCATCGTGAACAACAAATCCAACAGTTCTGGCTGGTCGCGGGGTCGCGGGACCGCTACGGTGTCGGGAAGACCTGCAAACAGTACCTGTGAGAGATGCAGGGCGTTGAGGCCCTTGAAGTCACTCGCGTTGCAGGTCGAGCTCCTCTCTGATGGAATCAGGAGCGCTGGCTCCGGCAGACGTCTGGTGCTGCGGTGCGAAGTGCAGCGGTGCATCGTGCGGTGCCCCCAGGTCGCGGTGCGAGCAGCGGCTCGGTGATGGCGTCAGATGGCGTCGTCGGTGAGACCAGGGCCGCGGTGCGAGATGAAGGCGGTGCTCGCCACGGTGCTAGCAGGTCACGGTGCAAGCAGCGTCGTCGTCGTTGCTGAAGCGCTGTCGTCGGCTGACGAACTGGAGTCGATGGCGCCGGCGTCGGTAGGCCAAGGTTGCGGTGCAGGATGAGGGCGGTGCGTCGTGTGACTTACGAGCGGTGCCCTCGAATCACGGTGCAAGCAGCGGTGTCGATTTTGGCGGGAAGTGGCGGCGTCAGGAAGGCCAAGGCGTCCTCGTGAAGCAAGGCGGTGCGGAGTGCGGTGCCCACAGGTCGCGGTGTGAGCAGCGGCTCGGTGGCGGCGTCATCGGTGAGACCAGGGTCGCGGTGCGGCGTTGTGGCGGTGCTCTCTGCGGTGCCAAAGCTTCGGCATGAAGCGAGGCGGTGCGGAGTGTGGTGCCCACAGGTCGCGGTGCAAGCAGCGGCTCGGTGGTGGCATCAACAGGCGGCGTCGGTGAGACCAGGGTTGCGGTGCGGCGTTGCCCTCTGCGGCGCCACAGCTTCAGCGTGAAGCGAGGCGGTGCGGAGTGCGGTGCCCACAGGTCGCGGTGCCCACAGGTCGCAGTGCAAGCAGCGGCTCGGTGGCGGCATCAACAGGCGTCGTCGGTGAGACCAGGGTTGCGGTGCGGCATTGCGGCGGTGCTCTCTGCGGTGCCAAAGCTTTGGCGTGAAGCAAGGCGGTGCAGAGTGCGGTGCCCACAGGTCACGGTGCAAGCAGCGGCTCGGTGTCTGCGTTAACAGGCGTCATCGGTGAGACCAAGGTTGCGGTGCGGCGTTGCGGCGGTGCCCTCTGCGGTGCCTTCAGGACACGGAGTCGGCAGCGGTGTCGTAGACGTCGTTGAGTTGGCGTTCTTGCTGCAGCACAAAACACAGTCCCCAGTGCTGCGGGTCGAAGAACTTGAAGTCTTTGCTGTTCCTGAGACTTCGTGAACAGGGGGCAAGCTCTACCTCAAGCCCTTGGAGAGACTCACAAATTAGGTTGCAGAAAGTCCAGTCCAGGCCTTTCACTGCCCAAGACAAAAGCAGCCACTGCAGGTCAGGCCAGCAAAGCACCCAGCAAAGCAGTCGTTCCTTTTCGCAGCTTCTCCGGCTCTTCTTCTTGGCAGTCTTCTTGTCCAGATGAGTTCTAAAGTTCAGGGGTCTGGGACCCACCATTTATGTCCAAAAATCCTTTGATCTCTTAGGCAGAGAGGGCCTGTGCCCGGTCAGGACCAGTTCTGCCTTCTCTGGTGTGAATTAATGGCAGGAGGTGGAGACGGCATTTGTCAGAGGCAGAGCAGGCCCTTTGAGGTGCAAGGAAATCTCCTCCCCCTTCCCCCATCGTAACCCAGGTCTCTTCAGCCCTTTCCTGACCTACCTAGACCATCTGGCGCCCCTCCTGCTCCCCCAGCCTTCTGTCATCCAAAACCCAGACACGCAATCCACATTCCAGCAGAGGCACACGGGATGACTGAGCAAGGAAATGCCTACTTTCTAAAAGTGGTATTTTCAAACACAGAATGTAAAAATCACCTTCACTAAAAGATGCATCTTTAGATTCTGAGTTCAGGCATACTAAATTCTATTTTCTTACCGAATTCCCTGGGCCAGTTATGTTTATAAGATGTTATAAACAAACCTCCCATTCTATCCTATGGGGAACTGGTAGCCTTGCAATAGTGAAAAACGAAATTGGCTGTAATTCACTATCAGGACATGCCACACACACCAGGGCATGTTCCACCTTTCACATACACTGCACCCTGCCCACAGGGGTACCTTGGGCCTACCTTAGGGTTGACTAACATGTAGAAAAGGGAAGGTTTAGGGACTGGCAAGTGTGTGCACTTGCCAAGTCGACATGGCAGCCCCAGGCTGCGCACAGGCTCTGCAATGGCAGGCCAGAGTTCCACTTTACGGGCTGTTTGCGTGGGTGGCACAATCCAGTGATGCAGCCCACCAACAGCATTGATTTATAGGCCCTGGCACTCGCAGTGCACTTTACTAGGGACTGACACATAAATCAAATAGGCCAATCATGGAAACACCAATCCATAACACAATTTACACGGAGAGCATATGCACTTTAGCACTGATTAGCAGTGGTAAAGTGCCCAGAGTCCTAAAACCAACACACACAGGGTCAAAAACAGGAGGCCAAAAAGCAAAAAGTCTGGGGGTAAACCCGCTGAAAAAGCCAAGTCTAACACTCACTAAATGTACTCTTGCTGTAGGATTGTTTCCGCCTCAAATTACTCTTAATTACACAAGTGGACATAACCACATTATTATTGGAAATTCCTCGTCAAGGAGTAATGTGGAATTACAAAAATGACTCCAATCACTCCGGAGTAACAAAAATTCTGCCTAGGACTAATTAGAACTCTTTCAGTTGACTGCCAATGAGGGCAAAGCTACCAGTGGTGTAATAAAAGCCCCTGCAGTCTGTAGTATCTTACTCATGTTCTTGTTATGACTTTTACATCCCCTGCTCAGCCAGTGTGTTTGTGTGTGTGCTCACGGAATGTTGGAGTGATGATGCGATTGGAATGTTGGGAGCCTGAGAGGTTGGAAGAGACAGTTGAGAATGGGCTGAGCAGCATGCTGGCTGCTCCTGGTGGGGCTGCTTCACAGAGCTTTACTACTTGCTCTACAGAACATAACTACTTGCTGTTCTGGTACTATCAACATGTAACTATCTTCAATAAAGCTTCCTGAATTTCATCCTTCCTGCGTGGACCTCTTTACTACATTTATTTGGCGACGAGGATGGGATGAACCTACGTGATACAAGCAGATCTCAGGAACCTGGCGTACAAAAGAGGACCTGAAGATGAAACAAACTACAGAACAGAGAGTCACAGGCAACAAAAAGTACAGGAGGAGGAATCCATGGGAAAGGAAAAACTGCGAACAAGATAAAAAGGTGTTCTACACAGAAGAACAAAGACGACAACAAGGAAGAAACATGTCTTACATAGAAAAGAAAAGAAGACATCAAGGTACAAGAAGAGATGAAGCACTACGCCTCTCAGCCCCACCAGCGTCCTCACCATCGGACAGCCCTAGCCCAGGCGTGCTGCGCTCATCTACATTACGTAATTTGGACTTTGGTGAAACATCCACTGCTTGTGCCTTCAAGCACATCAACTTACAGCCAGAAAATTCGATTTGGTCACGTATGTATTCTTTGAGCCACAAACAGCGTGAGCCTGAGGACATTCATAAACATTTTGGTATTTGGCTACACTTTGCTGTCAAAAAGAATGGGAGTAATTTCTAAAGAAAAGTTCCATCACCTTAGGAATTCTACAACCATCTCTTGCCAAGCGACACATTGCTGGTATATTGTTTCTACATTTTGAGGTATGTTACTGGCTGCAAAATGCCTCTATGGTGTACTTGTGTTTGAGTGGACATGTAGCTGCACAGAGGCATTATGAGGACATGTGTTGCATTGTTGTGGTGGAGCAGGGAGTTGGTCTTTTAACCACGGTCTCACACTGAAGATGTTCAAGGAGCCACACCGGTCCCTGATTGCCGTGTTCAAGTATGCAATATGTTACACGTTCTCTCATTAGTGTTCATGTTCGATATGTTGCCACGGACCTGCTCTGTCTCTGTGGGGAATAGTGTGACTGATTTCTCTCCTCTCTACAAGGAAGTTCTGGCGCTTAACCTCTGCCTACGTTGTGGTTACTTTGACAGGTGCGGGACTTTGCTGGTTAGTCACCTAAACTACTTTAACGTTTCCCTCTACACATCGTTCATGGTCAGTACCTTTTCATCATGTATTTTCCTCACAAAGTCAACGTATGGCTGTTACTGCAACCGTTATTACCGTTATTTCCGTTGCTCGACAGAGTGCCTGCTGCGCGTGCTTCTCTCCTCTCTCAGCGGACCGCGCGGATCTTCATATCGATGAGTGCCCTCTGTGACGTCACGCCTCTAGTTTCTGAGGGACACTTTGCTGTTCTGGGTTTATCCTTCATGTAACTATCTTCAATAAATCAACTTGAACTACAAGCTTCCTGCGTGGACCTCCTTACTACATTAATTTGGCGAAGAGTTGGTGACGAACCTACGTGATACAAGCAGATCTCAGGAACCTGGCGTACAAGAGAGGACCTGAAGATGAAACAAACTACAGAACAGAGAGTCACAGGCAACAAAAAGTACAGGAGGAGAAATCCATGGGAAAGGAAAAACTGCGAACAAGATAAAAAGGTGTTCTACACAGAAGAACAAAGACGACAACAAGGAAGAAACATGTCTTACATAGAAAAGAAAAGAAGACATCAAGGTACAAGAAAAGATGAAGCACTACGCCTCTCAGCCCCACCAGCGTCCTCACCATCGGACAGCCCTAGCCCAGGCGTGCTGCGCTCATCTACATTACGTAATTTGGACTTTGGTGAAACATCCACTGCTTGTGCCTTCAAGCACATCAACTTACAGCCAGAAAATTCAATTTGGTCACAAATGTATTCTTTTAGCCACAAACAGCGTGAGCCTGAGGACATTCATAAACATTTTGGTATTTGGCTACACTTTGCTGTCAAAAAGAATGGGAGTAATTTCTAAAGAAAAGTTCCATCACCTTAGGAATTCTACAACCATCTCTTGCCAAGTGACACATTGCTGGTATATTGTTTCTACATTTTGAGGTATGTTACTGGCTGCAAAATGCCTCTACAGTGTACTTGTGTTTGAGTGGATATGTAGCTGCACAGAGGCATTATGAGGACATGTGTTGCATAGTTGTGGTGGAGCACGGAGTTGTTCTGTTAACCACGGTCTCACAGTGAAGATGTCCAAGGAGCCACACCGGTCCCTGATTGCCGTGTTCAAGTATGCTATATGTTACACGTTCTCTCATTAGTGTTCATGTTCGATATGTTGCCACGGACCTGCTCTGTCTCTGTGGGGAATACTGTGACTGATTTCCCTCCTCTCTACAAGAAAGTTCTGGCGCTTAACCTCTGCCTACGTTATGGTTACTTTGACAGGTGCGGGACTTTGCTGGTTAGTCACCTAAGCTACTTTAACGTTTCCCTCTACACATCGTTCGCGGTCAGTACCTTTTCATCGTGTATTTTCCTCACAAAGTCAACGTATGGCTGTTACTGCAACCGTTATTACCGTTATTTCCGTTGCTTGACAGAGTGCCTGCTGCGCGTGCTTCTCTCCTCTCTCAGCGGACCGCGCGGATCTTCATATCGACGAGTGCCCTATGTGACGTCACGCCTCTAGTTTCTGAGGGACACTTTTTGCTACCCGAGCGCGCCGTGAGCCACACGGTACAGCACATTGTACGTGCTGCCATGTTTTGGTCATTGTTTTTATCTACAGTATTGCCGTGGTTCCAAATTATCGGCGCTGACGTATACCTCAGTCTCGTTTTTACAGAATGCCCTGCGGTTAAATGGAACAAGGTAGAACGTTTTGTCAGTGTCTCTTTTGTCCTTTGGTTCCAGTTACACGCACTCCTCAACCGGCTGGTCTAAATACACTTTTTAATCCCACAGTGCACACTGTACGCTGCCGAGATGGGTCCCAAGTGGCATTTTCTTCTATTAGGTGGGTTTTCATTCTTGCAATCGGGAAGAGGCAAGCTTCTCTTCTTACGTACTCTGGTGTTTTGACACAGATTTTTGTTGGCAAGCTCACCCTAAATATTGACAGTCACCATGGACTTTTGTCGTTCTACAGCAGTCTGGAGTATGCTTACTAATACTTTCTGGGATCTGTTTACATTCTATTTAATACTGTGATACGTAGCTGTTGATGCTCATATCCTGCATCAGATTTTTGTATGGTCTCTTTTCGCATGTTTGTACATTACACAGTACTCTCCCCTACATGTGTGACGGGAATGGGTTCTAGCCCCATTCTTTCACAATACATTTGCCTCTATTGGGGTTCTCTCCCATTTACTCTGCATCCAGTTCTGTTACCCTCACTCAGGGTAACTGCTTAGGGGTTTTATTCCCATTCACATTAGCTGACCTCCCCTACGTCTTGGTGTAGGTCATGGGTTTCTATCCCATCACACTGTACATTGTTACCCTCACACAGGGTGTGTCTGTTTGGGGTCAGTCCCATTCACGTCTGTTTACATGTTCTTGGGTGTTCAGTCCCATATGGGTGCTAGTCCAATTTACATAAAGTCTCCACCCTTATTCTTGGGGTAGGTCATGGGTCTTAGTCCCATCTTCTCTTACACTTTCACCCTCACACAGGGTGTTTTATGGGTTATAGTCCCATTACAACATTTTACTACATGTGACCTCTACACGGGGGTTGTCCTTACACGGTCTATCATTTTATGGGTCTCAGTCCCATTTGCTGTTATTTTCTCGCAATGTTATTCTCATATTATTATATTATTATATTGTCAATGTGAAAATGGGGGAGGATGAGCTATACTCCCTGTATTTGCTTTTCTTCTTCTCTGTTTTCTCTCTTGTCCAGTTCTCCTTGTGATGTCACATATTTCTGTTCATCCTTGGTATTCGGACTACATTGGTCTTTAGTCTTCTTCGTCCCCAGCCTTTCCCTCTTTGCAGCTTCATTCTTTTTCTTCCTGGTTTAGGAGGAGTTTCGTCCCTCTCGTCTTTGTGTCTGTGTGTAGGCTGGTGTTTAGGTAGTGTCGTGCCTTGTCTTTCCTTCCTTGCTTGCCTGCCTGGCCAGTGGGTGTGTTTGGGGGTAGTCTGTGGTGCGACTTTGTCCTTCCACTTACTTGTTGTTTCTTTCGACTTATTACTCATTTCTATTTTCCCTGTTGGAGAGAATGGGTTATTTCCATTTGTGCAACTCACCCTTTGCTTCCTCTTTGCTTTCCCACACCTATCTCTTCGCTCGTTCTTTTCTGTCCTTTTCTTGACCTTTCTTCCTCTGTTGCATTTGCATTCCTTTCTGCTCATTCCTTACTGGGTTATTCATTGTTACATCTCTTTTAGGTATAGGACCTTTGCTTCCGTTTTGTAAGAAAGGGGGATATGTAGTATCCTACTCATGTTCTTGTTATGCCTTTTACATCCCCTGCTCAGCCAGTGTGTTTGTGTGTGTGCTCACGGAATGTTGGAGTGATGATGCGATTGGAATGTTGGGAGCCTGAGAGGTTGGAAGAGACAGTTGAGAATGGGCTGAGCAGCATGCTGGCTGCTCCTGGTGGGGCTGCTTCACAGAGCTTTACTACCTGCTCTACAAGCCCCTGAGCCCTGGGGGCCCCCTCCGGCACTGGCAGGTCCCTGGCCTGTGAGTTCCGGACTGGGTCTGGAGAGTGGGGGGCCCCCGGCATGTACTTTGCAGGGGGCGCCCTCAAGTTTCGTTATGCCACTGAAAGTCACAGCATGCACAGCCTGATGGGCAAAATAGTTGATGTTGAATTGTAATTGCAACGGTGAGAGGCCGCAATATGCTGGCGGTGCCGCTGGAGCTCCGCCAAGCATATTACGAGATTCCTCACATCCACCCTTTTCATGGCGGTGAGCCTGCCATGACAAGGGTGGTGGTGAGGAAACTAATGTAATGCCAGCCACTCATGGTACCACGAAACAATGCAAATTCACTTGGTGAAGCTTATGTGGCCTCACTGTACCACGCCTCAAGCAGGAATCCTGCAGTGCTACACCAGGAGTACATGAGAGTACTGTGGCACATTCGGTACAATTTTTTTTTTAAATGGCCCCAGGGGTGGTCCCTTCAGAACTCCTCATAAGTACCAAGGGTCAGGGTTCCACTGCCCCCTTGTATGTTTTTTATTTTTTTCTTCAGTACAAGGGCACTGAGTACCCGAGTCCTGGCGGGAGCAACATTTTTCTTCATGTTGTGGCCAACCAGTCAAATCACTCGGTCCAGCAGTAGCAGTACCGGTTTGCGGGACTGAAATGTCGGATGGGAAAAAGCCCTCACAGCCAATCCGATAACTCTATTTTTTAAATTATAGTACTCTTTTGGGCCCAACCATCCAGATATCACTATAATTTTAAACTCTTCAGGACCACCCCAAAGCTCCTCTTTAAACACAAATTTCTAAAAAAACAGCTGAACAGATTTACCAAATAATGAAATACCAACTAATGAAAAGCTCATTTTCTGAGTGAGGGTCTAACTTTATGCCAAATGTGGTTTATTTCTGGTCAGCCATTTTTTTCTGTATCAATTTCCAATGACATTTGTGGACCCCCGTTTCTGGACCTCTGCTTGACGGATCACCCCAAAACTTCCTCGGAAGCGGCAGAGGTAAATGAACTTTTTTTTTTTAGAAGATTCGACAAACAACGCTACAGTTATGCTATATATATATATATATATATATATATATAAAACACCAAAAGTATTACCCCAATGGAAGAGCCGCCAGGTAGGTTGTATTGCACATGTTTTAATGAAGGCTGCAAACAGTGCGCTAGCCGCTAACATAAAACACCAAAAGTTTTGCCCTGGCGGCTCGTCCATTGGGGCAAAACTTTTGGTGTTTGATGTTAGCGGCTTGCCCAGCCGCGGGAGAAGCCACACTGCAGAAGCGGGCCCGTGGAGACTTCAAACGGAGTTTCCAGCTCAACAGGAGGTAGTGCCTAATGAAGATCAAAGGTGGCAGCTGATTTTAAAGCGGGACTGTGCTTTCACCCACTGTGGTCTGGAACTTTTAAGATTGGTGACAAACGCTTGGCGGACTCACTGGAGAATACTGAGTACGCGACTACATGAACCAGAAGGCCACTGGAGTGGCCACGCCCACTGGGGCTTGGTTTAGGGATACAAGTAGCGCGCACATTCCTGCCTCGTTTAGTCTACTCAATATAGCCACTGACGAAGGGGAGCACCCGAAACGCGTTTGGCTAAGATATGGAATGCTGGTTCTCTGCCTAATCTGTTTGCAGCCTTCATTAAAACATGTGCAATACAACCTACCTGGCGGCTCTTCCATTGGGGCAAAACTTTTGGTGTTTGATATATATATATATATCAAGTGTAATACCCCCTCACAATAGAAAGGTTCGACACAGCAAGGGTAATTCACGTGTGGTTTAATCTCAGCAGGATCAAACAGCAAGGTCCATGGGGCTGTGAAACATATGGGCAGACGCGTTTCAGCTTGGATTAGCTTTCCTCAGTGCCAGTTTCACAATGAGTTGTTCTCACCTGGGGTCCTCTTAAATATTACTGCAGCCACTCCCACTGAAGAGATGACTCGGCCCCATCCCGCTCTTAAGGGTACACTGCCATTAACTCCACTGGATGCAATGCTTTGGACTGCTGCAGTGCAGTACGCCACCACCGGGAGGAATGCAAACTAAGTAATCAGCTTTTAGACACACAGTGGCGTCCCAACTTCACGTCGGCTCTCAGGCAGCACACCCTTCACGGCAGCCGGTTCCAAGATGAAAATATACAAGGTGAGTCCACTCGTGAACCCCTCCGCAGTAAATACTGCTTCCTCCCTCCCCTTTGCAGAAAAATAGTCACTCCGTGGTTGTTGACTGCTAGGGGGGGCTCCGCGTAGTATTTTCGTACTCCATTCAAAAAAGTTGCCATCTAACGCGGTGCACCTGAACGGAAGGGCGTGCCGATAACAGTGATAGTGTACTGTTGAAACATCAAGTCCAATACCCCCTCACAATAGAAAGGGTTCGACACAGCAAGGGTAATTCACGTGTGGTTTATTCTCACCAGGATCAATCAGCAAGGTCCATGGGGCTGTGAAACATATGGGCAGACATGTTTCAGCTTGGTTTAGCTTTCCTCAGGGCCAGTTTCACAATGAGTTGTTCTCGCCTGGGGGTCCTCTTAAATATTACTGCCGCCACTCCCACTGAAAAGATGGCTCGGCCCCATCCCGCTCTTAAGGGTACACTGCCATTAACTCCACTAGACGCAATGCTTTGGACTGCTGCAGTGCGGTACGCCACCACCGGGAGGAAGGCCAACTAAGTAATCAGCTTTTCGACACACAATCGCGTCCCAACTTCACGTCGGCTCTCAGGCAGCACACCCTTCACGGCAGCCGGTTCCAAGATGAAACAAGCATTGGCATAGCCAATAGGTCTCGCCTTTGGGGCCTTATAAGTGTTTAGCCAGAGCTATTGACTTTGCCAATGTCTTCAAGTGTGGCTGCTGTGCAGCATGCTGAAAAGTTATAATAAAAAAGTGTCAGAAGCATTTTTGTTACTTTATATATGACCAAGAAGGCATTATGTAAAACTGAACGACCATATTAAAAAAAGTATTTACAATAAAAAATGTCCTCAGTTTTCTTTTGTTCTTGCAATGCTGGCAACTTGTTTCTGCCTATTGCAATGGTTGTTTGTTAAAGCTTTTTTTTTGAGGGGGCATAAACAATCGGAGGGTGAAGGTTGGGAACTAGTACCTGTATTATAACACTAGCAGCGGCCAGACGCTAGGGGAGAATCAACAGATGCCAGATTCCGAGAGCAGGCTGAGGTGGTGCTGAGTGATGCTGAGGTGGTAGTGGTGGTGGTGGTGACTGTTGCGGAGACGATGCTGAGGTGATGCTGAATGATACTCAGGTCTTGCTGAGTGATACTGCTGTGGTGCTGAGTGATGCTGTGGTGGTGCTGAGTGATATTGTCTTGGCGCTGAGTGATGCTGTGGTGGTGCTGAATGATGCTGTGGTGGTGCTGAATGATGCTGTGGTGGTGCTGAGTGATGCTGTAGTGGTGCTGAGCGATGCTGTGGTGGCCCTGAATGATGCTGTGACAGTGCTGAGTGATGCTGTGGCGGCGCTGAGTGATGCTGTAGCGGCGCTGAGTGATGCTGTGGTGGCGCTGAGTGATGCTGTGGTGACGCTGAGTGATGCTGTGGTGGCGCTGAGTGATGCTGTGGTGGCGCTGAGTGATGCTGTGGTGGCGCTGAGTGATACTGTGGTGGTGCTGAGTGATGCTGTGGTGGCGCTGAGTGATGCTGTGGTGGCGCTGAGTGATGCTGTGGTGGCGCTGAGTGATGCTGTGGTGGTGCTGAGTGATATTGTTGTGGCACTGAGTGATGCTGTGGTATTGCTGTGGTAGTTCTGAGTGATGCTGTGGTGGTGCTGAGTGATGCTGTGGTGGCGCTGAGTGATGCTGTGGTGGCGCTGAGTGATGCTGTGGTGGCGCTGAGTGATGCTGTGGTGGCCCTGAGTGATGCTGTGGTAGTGGTGAGCGATGCTGTGGCGGAGCTGAGTGATGCTGTGGTGGCGCTAAGTGATGCTGTGGTGGCGCTGAGTGATGCTGTGGTGGCCCTGAGTGATGCTGTGGTGGCCCTTAGTGATGCTGTGGTTGCCCTGAGTGATGCTGAGGTGGCACAGAGTGATGCTGTGGTGGTGCTGAGTGATGCTGTGGTGGCGCTGAGTGATGCTGTGGTGGCGCTGAGCGCTGCTGTTGTGGTGCTGAGCGATGCTGTTGTGGTGCTGAGCGATGCTGTGGTGGTGCTGAGCGATGCTGTGGTGGTGCTGAGTCATCCTGTGGTGGTGCTGAGTCATCCTGTGGTGGTGCTGAGTGATCCTGTGGTGGTGCTGAGTGATGCAGTGTTGGCCCTGAGTGATGATGTGGTGTGGCTGAGTGAAGCTATGGTGGTGCTGAGTGATGCTGTGGTGGCGCGGAGTGATGTTGTGGTGCTGCTGAGTAATGCTGTGGTGGTGCTGAGTGATGCGGTTGTGGCGCTAAGTGATGCTGTGGTTGTGCTGAGTAATGCTGTGGTTGCACTGAGTGATGCTGTGGTTGCACTGAGTGATGCTGTGATGGCGTTGAGTGATGCTGTGATGGCGTTGAGAGATGTTGTGTTGGTGCTGAGTGATGCTGTGCTGGCTCTGATTGATGCTGTGCTGGCTCTGATTGATGCTGTGGTTTCGCTGAGTGATGCTGTAGTGATGCTGAGTGATGCTGTGGTGTTGCCGAGTGAAAGATAGAGTGAAGATATAATGCCCAATTAGAGAGGGTGGTGAGAGAGAAAGAGAGAGAAAGGGTGTACATAGAATAAAGAGTGGAGCGGGATAGAGAGAGAGAAAGAAGGGGAGAGAGAGTGAATGAAGGAGTTTGAAAGAGAAACAGATAAAGGGGTGAGAGAGAATGAAAGGCTAAAAAAAATAGAGAGGGGAGAGTTAATTAAGTAGAGAGAGAATTAGAGAGGGGAGAGAGAGAGAAGTAGAGAGACAATAAGAGTGGGGGTGTGGAGTTTAAATAGAGTGAAGAAGTGACGCGGAAAAAGTAACCTTAAATATAGCTTTGTGCTTTGCGCGAATAAATATTTTTAAAAAACAGAGTGAGACAAAAATACTGGTAATTAGGCTGTGACTCCCAATATAAAACAAATAGCGATATAAGGTGAAATCAACCCACCGAAGCAATATTTCTAACTAGACAAAAAAAAGCTTGCATTTCAATGCTAATCGCTGTTGTTTTTCATGTGACTGTAGTCCATGGCCGTCAGTTGGTAATGTGAGCTGCTGCTGCGATTGAAACATCAGAGTCCAGAGAGTAATGAGCCATGACGAGGAAATGAGGAAGAGATAGGAAACCCAGATGGCAGCTGCGCGCGTGCACGCTATCGTGAACGCAAGCTGGTCGCCAGCCGAAAGCCAGTGGGTTTGCACTTCCAAAACCCGCTTACTAAAACTCTCGGCCAGACCAGCGCAAGCGCTGGTGCAGGCCAAGACCTAAAAATACAAGGTGAGTCCACTCGTGAACCCCTCCGCAGTAAATACTGCTTCCTCCCTCCCCTTTGCAGAAAAATAGTCACTCCGTGGTTGTTGACTGCTAGGGGGGGCTCCGCGTAGTATTTTCGTACTCCATTCAAAAAAAGTTGCCATCTAACGCGGTGCACCTGAACGGAAGGGCGTGCCGATAACAGTGATAGCGTACTGTTGAAACATCAAGTCCAATACCCCCTCACAATAGAAAGGGTTCGACACAGGAAGGGTAATTCACTATTCAATATATACTGCTGCAAGTCTGCATTGATACGGCATGCAACCAGAACGCCGGGGGTGCATGGAAACGCCCATGCCCGGGCGTTTCCATGCACCCCCGGCGTTCTGGTTGCACGCCGTATCAACGCAGACTTGCAGCAGTATTTCTACATAGCGGCGTGCCCCCGCCAAGTTTGGGATATCAGCGAGGGAGAAGTCTCGGAGGTAAGTGCGCTGCAGGCGATCCGGAGGGCTCTCTAGCAGTTGCACCGATCTCCGTGTCACCCTAGCACGATAGATTCATAGCAGGAGCCGGCAGTGAGGCAGCTACTCATGTGTAGCACACAATTGATATAAGGAAATTACCATAACAACTCAGCAGTATGGCAGACGATGAATAGATGAAATAGAGTAAAGGCTAAAAATGGCTGAAGGAGTGTATAAAGAATCAGCCAATAATGTTGACGAATTTCTGTCATCTACATCTAGAAATAATCCTGATCAGATGTCCCTTCAAGCTATCTGCACTAAATTAGAGAGACCCCACACTGTGGGGTGATGTCGCAGATGTCGCAGTGTGGGTAGAAGCTGCTTGTGGTCCATGTGAATTGAGTTATTTCATTGTTCAGATGATGGGGCCAATAGCAATGAGTTTTAACTTTACAACGGAACATCCTCCATTAAAGGACTATTCATGCTTATTTAAAGAACTAGTGAAATGAAAATAAAAGACAATCACTTTGCACGTTAATAAAGCAGTGAAGCCTGTGGCACAGATACACAGACGAGTTCCAATACACTTGCAAGCAAATGTAGAAGAACTAAGAGCCAGATGCACAAAGCATTTTTCCTGTTGCAACTGGAAAAATGCTTTTTCTAATGCACAAAATGCGATTTGGTAACTTGTTACCGACTTGCAATTTGCATTTGCGATTCGGTATTTGGAACGGGCGTGCTTTGGGCGTCCCTTCCAAATACCCAATTGGTATGGTATGTATTACTGTTTTGTGAGCATGCTACCGTTCCAACTCCATGAGTGTCTCCCATAGTAGTGGTTCCAAAAAAAACATACAGATAATCTTAGAATCTGTGTGGATATGTGAGTGCCTAACATGGCAATTGAAAGAGATAGCCATCTGGGGGTCACATTTAAATTATATTATTATTAATCTCAATGGAGCTGATGTGTATTTGAAATTAGACTTACATAAAGGGCACACCAGTTAGAAATCAATGAGCAATCAAGATACATTACATCATTTTCCACACATCTTGATCTGTTCAGTTGTAAGAGGCAAAATGTTGGTATATGTTCAGATACAGAACTATTTCAGGAGCTCATAAAAAATACAATATGATTAGTGAAGAATTTTATGAACTGTAGCAATGAGAGCTTAGTTTTTGGAAAAACACAAGAGGAACATGATCAAGTTTGAATGATGTGTGTCAACAGTTTTCAAAGACTGGTCTCACAATAAATATGGAAAAATGCGAAATTAATAAATCTGAGGCAATGTTTTGTAGCTACATATTCTCAAATTAAAGAATGATCCAAGGCCCAATAAACGTTAATAACAGTCCAAAGAATAACTCTGAATTACGTTCCTTTCTAGGGATAATTAGTTGCTGCTCTCGGTGTACTAAAAATGATGCCCCTATTTGTGCTCCACTTAGGGAGTTGACTAGAAATGGACAAACATTTACATGGGATGAAATCTGTGAACATTCAGTTAGAGTAATCAAGGAAAACATATCTTCAGAAGCGAACCTGAAGTACTTTGATCTTAAACTTTGTATAGAGTTAATAGTAGATGCTAGTCCTGTAGGATTAGGTGCCATTCCTCTGTAGGCCTGGGCAAAATGTTCATTGCGCTGGAGTAGTCGGAGTCATTTTAGTAATTTTACGTTACCTTTTTTATCGTAGGAGCACAGGAAAAACAAACTCAGCTGCTGCTGTTCGTGTTCTGCTGCATTAAGTGCTATTTTTTTAACGCAAAACGCATCCCCTGGTCCATATGCATATGGGAGGTAAAAGTGCTAAATGCTGGGTTGCGCTCTTTACGTAATTCTGCATAATCTTGTGTAATTTTGCTGTAATTTCACATATTTATGCTACAGCATGAGTTACGCCCACCCTATTCTTGTGCAACATAAACCAGGGAGAGAGACCCCTTGAATTGTGATATTACATGCCAGTAAGAGCTTATCAAAGAAAATAAATATCCTCAGCCTGTAAAGGAAAGCCTAGCATTAGTTTGGGCTTGTGACCTTAACCACAATTTTTTGTATGGCAAACCCAGTGTTGACAACATTATTTTGGGAATCTAAGAGTGAAAATGTCCCCTTGTATCAAGAGATGAGGAATGAGGATAATGGACTATGACTTTAAAGTTGTTAATAGACCCAGAATAGAACATAACCCAGTGGATTATTTATCCAGGCACCCAACTGAAACAAAAATGATACAAGAGTCTGGGTCTGAGGAGCACATATGGTTCATATTTAAACCAGCAGTGCCTCAGGTGATTTCAGAGAAAGATCTGATAGATTCATGAATGAAAGATGAAACAATTCAAGAGATAAAAGGAATAATAGCTCTAAACAAGAGGAGACACATAAATAATGCAACACGGTTACTACCTGAAATAAGAGAAAGGGATACGGGCTCGCGACTGCGCAATAGCCAAGATAATGAAGCAGCACCAGGAAAGTCTCACGTGCTCGGTAGGAAGTCCAAAGTTGTAACAGACAGAGGGTATCCGCAATTTTAAAAAACTACCTCGAAATAGTAGCAGAGTGATGGGTATCTTATCTTTGGAAATCAGTCAGGAGGAGGAGGAGCCAGCTCCCATCATGGCCGCTCGGAGCTGATGCTCCGTTGCGAACCCTCATTCCTGCCTCCTGAACGGCGTTCCCACCGCAGTGTTTTCCCACCCGTACAAAGATTCCGAAACCGGAATTCAGGCGGCTTACCTCGAGACTAATTTTGACCTTCGCTGATCGAGCATTGCCGAAATATCTGCCGTGACGTCCCTCCCTGGGAATGTGCTCAGATGGTGCACGGAGATCTAAGCACTCGCCCCCAATGCCGAAGGTAGATCTCCGTGATGCCTCCGAACTCCGTCCTATCCAACGTGATGCAGCGGCATGCTTGCATGAAAACAACGGGAACCTATAGACTCGTTAAGGGCTGCTGGCGCATCACCGGAGCTGCATCTCCACAATTTACTGCCCAGGCTCGCGTTGCGGAGCGCAAGATGGCGGAGCAGATTCCATAGTTACGGCGGCTGGCAGGAGTTTAATTCGACACTGCCTGTACTGCTGATCATGACGGGCACCTCGTAGAAGAGGCAGCAGGGACGAAATGGCAAAAGAGCATCGGCGCCGCAGAGCGCAAGAAGCAGTGGGGCCCTGCCCTGCTGCAGCCCCTCATGAACCCGCCGGAGCCCGAAGCCATGGAGACCAGCGTGAAGCAGCAGCAGCGGAGGCGGCCGCAGCACCAAAGCGGGCATACCTCAGTAGCAGAGGCCCAGGATGCACCAGATAAGAGAGAGGTCACAAGCGGGAGGCCTCTGGGACCGCAGAGGAGCAGTGTGAAGACCAGACGTGAGGAGTGTACTGAGCTGTGCCCCATGCCTGACCCTAAGATGGCCGCCTCTGGGGACATCTGACACACCAATTTTCTAATAATGGCCACCATGAGTGGGCCCCTTTCCAAAGCACTCCTTCTCCCCTTGTTGGGGAGGGATCCAGCATTTATGCCCTGGAGTCTCAGAGAGCCCTCTGAGAGAGTCCACAGCGACAAGGGAGTCTCACACAGCGGAGGCCTAGGTTTTGTTCCCATTACCGCTGGGAGCACAGCACCATACACCGTGACTGGCGCGCTCAATGGAACTTTTGGACTATGCCCCCCTAGGCGGAAACTATTACCTTTCTGTATGTACTGCGGTGCCCGAGCAACCTTTGGCCGATGACCGGTGGAGCTGTCCCACGCAGCTATAGAGGAGTTTGGCTCTGGTTCACCCCTCGGCCGTCACCTGCCCAGCCGGACGTCGGACACTGTTTTTCCTCGTCTCCCCATTGTGCCTCCTACACCCTCCCCTCCTCTTCCCTCCATTATTCTCTGTCTACCTCCCCTATTCCTTCCCTCTCTCCCCTAATCTTCTCTCCCCTTGCCTATTTTTTACCTCATGTTTATGCTATGCTTTTGTACTCATGTAATTCCTGTAACTACGCTCCAGTAACTGATGTAACTTTGTAACCATGTTCTGAAACAATGTTTCTTCCTCATGTAAAGCGCTCTGATACCTCCGGGTCTAGCCAGCTCTATATAAAACTCAATAAATAAATAAATTCTTGCATTCAAGAATGTACAAGATGAACTAACAGTGACCTTATCTGGTATCTTCTTAAGAGGTAACAGGTTAACTTTTCCACATAGTTTACAGAAACATGTGATTCACTTAGCCCATCAAAATCATTGAGGGCTATCAGTGACAAGGAATGTTCCATGTGAAAAAAATGTGTTTTCCAAGAGTGGACAGCGATGTTGAGGAGGCTGTACAAACATGACATGCATGTCAATACACTGTAAGAGAAAGGAATAATAAGGAATTACACATTCCACACTACCAGATGCAGTGTGGTTCACTTTAGCAGTAGATTTGTATGGACCTTTAGACTCTGGACATTATTTATTCATCATGATTGATGAATATCCTTGCTTCACGATTGTAAGAATAGTGTCATTGCACAAAATTGTGGTATTAGTTGCGAAGGATGTGAGTTTCATAGAAGTATTAAGTCTGCAATTGTCTTTTTTCTGGGTACCAACTACCATATTGTAGCACTAGATTCTCTCAGGGTAGCGGAGCAGAGAAGTCAAAGGCTTACTTAGGGGAGGTGGCGTGGGCTAGTGATCCCAGCTAACCAGTATGCAACAACCACACTCAATAAATTATTGTCCAGTCAATATTTTTTCTTTTAAAAGGGAAAAGTACTTTTATTATGCACACACTACTAAATACTGCACATTAAATTACAAATATGTACAGCCAGGTACATGGAAGTACCTTTGGTGGCACCCTCATATCACATTACACTTCTACTGGGTCATGAACCCTATAAACACAATACCCTCTCCCCCACCTTACTAGATGCAAAATCCCAATATAAGGGGTTTTCATTTTCAAAAAAGCAGGCCTTCTGGCTTTGTCCAGGTGTCACCACATCAGAAAAAGCAGTCATATGTTACATTTCACAAATATAACACAATTATAAACGAGTATCAACAAAACCATGCATTGTTAACCTTCTTGTTATCAATAAAGCATTGTGTTGAAAAACTTGTGACCTAGTCTTTTTTCAGTTTTTATTCACTGCTACTGCAACTTTAGGACCATCCACTAGAGCTCCCTGCCCTCCCAAGCCCATGTGCAACAGCACAGGCTCAGAGAGAGCTTTCAAAGGCATCAAAACCTCTCCCGGGGCATACATATACCTTCCTGGAAAACTTGGGGTCAGATATTTTAAACATATCTCGAGGGATGCTGAATTTTCTGCAGCTCCCTCAAACGGGTTATTGGTGGTGCTCCTGCCCATCCTGGGGCCACCACAAAAAAATAATAAGCACATTTAACCTGCTCACTGGTGACTACACAGCACTCCTGTTGTGTAGTTCCTATAAGACCTATATAGGATCTGCGCGTTTAGACAACATACACTGCGGGACTGGTGTCCAGACTGATTCCAGACACCCCCACCGGGTATGTTGGCCTGTGAACCAGCTAGCTCGCAATGCCACTATAACCTCCTCTTACCAAGGAGAGAAGAGTTCTTGGCAACTATCGAACATGACCACCCTGATCCCTCAGGACCGTGGAAACAGTAACTTACTTTTCGCTCAGTCAATCGTGCTCACTTGTTCTCAGAGAGATACATAGAATAAACGGTTGGGACGTTTTCAATAAGTATTTATTGAACAGTCGTTATTCTAGCGTAAAATAAGTGCACTGAAATCACCAGTAGACAGTAGCATATATAAATGAGTAGCAGCACTAAGAAAGTAAACAGATGGTAGGTTTCTACCATTTTGCTAAAATCATAAATATAGGCGAGTACATAAAATACATGGCAATAAAATGCGTACTCCTACGATGCACCCTAACTAGATGTACCTAATTGTACCTAGCATGTGAGTAGGTGTAAAGCCAAGCCAAACCCATTACCTGATGTGAGACTGCGGGACCCCGTTCTGGTCTGAGCTGAACACCCCGCAAGGGATGTCAGACCACTGCGAGCTGGAGTATCGGCATGCAGGAACCTCAGCGTCTTTCGTCAGTGTGTCGGCATGGAAGTCGTGATCTCCTCCCTCTATCTCAGCAAGATGTGGTGTTTATATACCCTAAGGTATCCCCAGGGGGTTCTACCTTGCTGTGCCAGTGTCGGACTTAGGATGACATCGGGAATGAACTTTGTACACAGTTATTATACAGGAGATGATGGTCCTGTTGTGATTCCTGTTGTGTTGTGATTCCAAGAAACTAAGAATCCTCATGCATAATTTATGAGGCCAGTGTCCAGGGAAAAACCCTACGTACTTGTGTGTAGTATTGTAACTGGGTAAAAGGTCAGTCCTTCAAATCCGTTATGTATGTAGTATAGGAGAGAATGTAGGTGAAGGGTTATGATGTTACCTAGACCTATATCGGGGTACCTATATGAAATATAACACCCACTCCTCATCCGAATGGACGACATTACTAAATTCTAGCGTATTACCAAGGCGTCTAGAGGGTTGTACGCAACAATTAATAAAAACATGGTTAAGAGAAGTTAAAAAAGCCTTAAAAAACACTCTAAAAAGTGCTCTACAAAAATCATTCAAGTAGTGGCTCTAAAAGTGTCCGTTTATATAGTCCGAACAAACTACAAGCATTTGAAAGCCATGCCGGTCAAAAGAGTTCAGTTTAGAATTTCGAAAAAAGTAAAAAGCCAATTCTTCCCAGCGTGCGACATGCCAAAATGTTTATGTGTCCTTGCTGGTAGACGCAACATTGCTGCTGTCTGCATACGCAGCTGACGATCCCTGTAACATCTCACAAAGAATGTCAATTGAGCACAGATGATCTTCCGCACTGCCTGCAGCAGGTGCCGGGGCAGTCTGTGCCACATCCAAGGCCTGAGTGTTGGAGGAGCCGGTGTCCATACCAACAGGAGCAGAAACTACCTGTGGTGGCTCTAAGAATACTGCCAACAACATGTGAATGCGCTGAGGACTCTGCAGAACATGGGCCGTTATCGGGTCCAGTAAAGCATCAACGTCCGGTGGCGCAGCAGATGGAAGTGTCAGACAGAGGTCCAACACGCATTCTTCTCCGCAGAACAGGCATCGGAGAACAGGTAGGACACAGTCCATCCAGACTGGTCTAAATGACAGGAACCAAGAGGCGCTCAGTTCTCGTAGGCGAGGGGTGCCCAGATGTTGTACCATACAATCACAGTATTTACGCTCCAGGAGAGCTGTTGCTACTTCCTTAGTGGCTGGGACGTCCATTGCGCAGCAGAAAGGTAACAATCAGGAATTCCTGCTATTAGAAACAGGATCAACGGAAGCCCTCCAAAAATGCTTCCAAAGACGGAGTGTATAAAGCTTGGTATAACTCCGAGGACCGTCTGAAAGGTGCTTAACAGTCCGGAACCTATGGTCTTAAATAGGTGTACAATACCCGTCGAATCGGACATGTTAAAGATATGACTTACCATTTCTGTGAAATGGAAAGGGCAGTTTGTACGTATAAGTGCCTGTATCTCAGCCGAGGACCTTGCGATCTGGAGATCAAAAGTCTCCCGGGTGGAGGTTAAGGGTTCGTTGTAAAAGCATGGCTTTCATTCTGCTCAGAGTATCAAACCGTATAAAGGAAACATTTAGCGAAGGCCATTACGGCGCCTTCCTGACTGTATGTGTTGGTGGAAACAATACTTGCATACAGCAAGTAACCCTGGAGCTCACGGTGACTAGATATGCGATGCCCGGAAGCATCACACAACAACCTTGATCATTCAGCATCAAGTAACTCCCATTTGAGAGAAGCCTGAATACCGAATTAATCACAGCTGCCGGGGCACCCCTCAAGTGACAGGACAAGTTCGCCACAGACCCATTACAAGCTCCGTTAAGCATAATATCCTGACATATGTTAGAACCACTTAAAGCGTTCTCGCAGTTAGTTCCGCTTAGAAACACTTCCAGATCCCCACTCCTGCATCGAAATCTGTATGGTAAATCCCAGGATTACCTGATGAATTCCTTACCCATCTTTTCATATCCGCCTGCCTGTTGTTGTTCTAGGCAATATTGAAACTGGAAAGTTGCGACCAGTAATGTTATGTGGCAGTGGACTAACCATTCTGTGGACGGTGACTCTGCTACAGTAAAGGGTAACCTATCCAGTTTCTCAATACGCAGCATTGTATATTTTGCTCCTCTCTGTGCTGTTTTCACCTGTTTTTCTGTTAGATTGTACGCAGAAAATAATGACGTAATGTTGATAAAACGCCAAGGCACATAACCGGCGCGCAATGACTGCAGCGTCCAGCTTAACAGAATAATAGAACGTAACTGCGACTGTCTGTGTTGCAATATGGACAAATCCTGTTCTATTACATCGATAGCAGAAGATACAATGTTGCTCAGTGAATATATCCTGGATGTTAAAGTAGTCGTACCATTGTCAACTACGGCTAACGCCTTTTCTAGGTTAACTCTATCTATTTCTCTTAATCTCTCTGCAGCTTCTTGTGGAGAGATTTTCCAGAGTTCGTTATAGACAGCATACAAAAAGCGCTTCTGACGTGGTTTCCTGGGACCTAATAAAAAATCCAGTAGGTCCACATCCTCTGAGAGTAAGGACAAGTGTTCCTTCACCTGGGATAAGTGTTGAGGTCTTTAGCCAATCAAGGCACAACTTCCCAACACTGTATGATGTCACTACACCCGGGTGTTCGCGTTGTACATAACGTGGGTCTGGTCTATGGATACTAAACCCTTCGGTGGTACCCCTGAATCTTTCCTGACATCTGTTTGTGTCAGTAGGCCAAACCAACCATCCCTTCCAATTGGGGTCTGATCTATTGTATTGCAGTATGTTATCCAACTTAGCCCCTCTTTCTGATGTAAAATTCCCCCCGGTGTTTAAAGGTGTTGGAATTTGAGGCGTGTTCAAGTCCTTATTCTTGGCTATTCCAAGACAGGAAGTCTGTTGCACCGTGTCATTCAGGAAGATCATCTGCTGTGGAATGAGGCATGCTCTAAACTGTGCGTCTGCCCCCTGGACTTGCCAGTCCCTAGAACCCCAGATTGATTTCAAGTCTACAGTGTCCAACAATAAGTCAAAAACCTGTTCAGACAGCTGGGTGATAAAGGAAGCAGAGTAAATCTGTTTGGTGTTTGTTAACATATTTTTCTGTGCAGATATTGGTGCAACCTTATAGTAGTCGGGTCAGAAGTGTTAAAACCTGATAAATATGAGAATTTCTGTGCAAATGTTTTTGAACTACTTTTCGGTGGTGTAGTGCAATGTTCCCACTGGTGGTATGTGAAAACATTTCTGGGTTTGCTAGATTTATGCAAGAAATGATTACCATAAATTTGGTAACAATACATTTGGTCAAAATCTGATCTATCCTCTAACATTTCAGTGTTAGAAAATGCAGCAAATTGTTCCAAATCAGACAATAAGTTATTAACAGTTTTAAAATCTCAATCATCAGAAAATGTACTGGAGGTAGTGATATCGTTCAATGAAATTTTAAACAAATGTGGAATTTTTAAAAGCT
Source organism: Calotriton arnoldi (assembly GCA_963921515.1). Taxonomy (NCBI): domain Eukaryota; kingdom Metazoa; phylum Chordata; class Amphibia; order Caudata; family Salamandridae; genus Calotriton; species Calotriton arnoldi. Next base: position 677,966 of record CAWUFW010009300.1, on the reverse strand, counting down.
CGGTCGGTCCAAATATATCAAAATTTACTTTGTCCCACACTATACCATCCGGTATAGGAACTGCTGAAATGTTTAACCCTGGGCGTAGTTCGCGGAGTTGCGCTACGCGACGCTACGCGAAGCGGTAAAAAATTCCACCGCGCTACGCGGAGCTACGCGAGCAGCGTAGTGCGATAGGAAAATGCTGTTCGCGGTGATTGCACAGTGCCGGATGCTTGTCCGCACTGTGCAATCACTGCAAACGGCATCATGCGCAGTGCAAGCGGTCGTTTTCTGCCGCTCGAGTAGATTTTTACCCGAGCGGCAGCTTTCTCAACGCGAACGGGCAGTTTCTCATCGCGAGCGGTCGCGAGTATACGTGACCATTCGCAATCAATCAATCAATCAATCAATCACAGAATTTGTAGAGCACACTACTTACCCGCGAGGGTCTCAAGGCGCTGGGGAGAGGGAAGGGGGGGGGATGCTGCTACTGGTCGAACAGCCAGGTCTTGAGTAGCCTCCTGAAGGTCAGCAGGTCTTGGGTCTGTCGTAGGCTTAGTGGAAGGGTGTTCCAGGTCTTGGCGGCGAGGTGTGAGAAGGATCTGCCGCCGGTGGTTGTTCTTCGAATGCGAGGGACGGTGGCGAGGGAGAGGTCGGCGGAGCGGAGCTGGCGGTTGGGGACGTAGAAGAAGAGTCGTCTGTTGAGGTAGGCTGGGCCAGTTTTGTGGAGTGCCTTGTGTGCGTGGATGAGGAGTTTGAAGGTGATCCTCCTGTCGACGGGGAGCCAGTGCAGGTTCCTCAAGTGGGGGTGATGTGGCTGTGGCGTGGTACGTCGAGGATCAGTCGTGCGGAGGCGTTTTGTATGCGTTGCAGTCGCTTGATGAGCTTGGCCGGGGCTCCCGCGTAGAGGGCGTTCCCATAGTCCAGTCTGCTACTGACGAGGGCCTGGGTGACTGTTCTTCTTGTGTCTGTCGAGATCCACCTGTAGATCTTGCGAAGCATGCGGAGGGTGTTGAAGCAGGAGGAGGAGACTGCGTTGACTTGCTTGGCCATGGAGAGCGTTGAGTCGAGGATGACTCCCAGGTTGCGTGCGTGGTCGGTGGGTGCCGGGGCTGCTCCCAGCGTCGTTGCCCACCAGGAGTCGTCCCAGGCTGAGGGGTTGGAGCCGAGGATGAGGACCTCCGTTTTGTCCGTGTTCAGCTTTAGTCGGCTGATCTTCATCCAATCGGCGACGGCCTTCATTCCTTCATGGAGATTGGCTTTGGCGGCGAGGGGGTCCTTGGTGAGGGAGAGGATCAGTTGAGTGTCGTCGGCGTAGGAAATAATGTTGAGGTCGTGTTGTCTGGCGATGCGTGCGAGCGGGGCAATGAGAAACCTGACCCCCCCCGCGTTGAGAAATCTCGCCGGGAGGTTTATTTTCCACGCTCGCGTTCACCAACTTGATGTTGCCAATTGCGAACGAGGAAAAATCTCGCCGGGATGTTTATTTTGCTCGCTCGCGGTCGCCAACTTGACGTTGAGGAACGCGAGCGAGCAAAAATGTCCGCTACGCTACGCATAGCGGATTTTGTCTGCACTTCGCGAGATCCACGTAACGCGGAGTGCAGAAAACTCAGCAAACTCCGCGAGCGGAGCGTAGTTCACCGCCCAGGCTTAGAAATGTTCACGAAGGACAAGTCTCTTTGTTCGCGATAAGATGAAACATGAGGTTTTAAAATTAAGTTTACTTTTGACGTTGCAGAGCTCTGTGGAAGATAAGTTCCATTGATGAGCAAGTGGAAAGTTATTACTAATCCTAACCAGAAGAGAAAAAATAAGATACCGGTGATTATCCAAAGTTCTAGCCAAGGTGATACTAAATACGTTTTTCTACGAATGTTAAAAAAGTCTTTGATACGTTGTTTACAAGAAGTTTGGGCTGGCGTTGTTTCAGGTTCACTTGGATCCAATGAGAATGTATCGAAGTCGATGAAATAGCCAGATGCAGTCCTATCTATCTTTGATAGCTCAGCAGGTTTTGTTGAACTTGTAGATTGCTCTTGAAGAGGCATGTTGACGTAGATATCCTTTTTGGTTGAATTGAAATTTGTCTTTCACTTTGAGTTTGAGAGTTTGTGTCAAGGGGAACTAGTTCCATTGCATTGTTATTGATTCCGTTGCTTTCTAAAGGTGGCTCTTCAAATGTTATGAGTCTCTCTGTTTGAACTTCCTGTATTGTAGCGAGAGGAGGACGTCGGCTACTCAGGAGCCCAGGAGGCCTACTATTTAGTATCGGCCACATAGTGTGGTTTAATCAGATCGATTGAGACGAATCTCTTTTCTTTTCCGGCAAGAGGCGGTAGAAGTACAGTTCTTGATCCTTCAATGGCCAGGACAGGTACAGGCTTTCGATAGGATGGCCCGAATTCTTTCTTGTCCACAATCTTTTCTCTGACCAGATCCCCAACTTTAGGGATCCAGGCAGGTCTTGCCGTGGCTGACTTGACTTCCCCAGTGGCGGTTTTCTTTGTCTCGACGTTACTTAAGGAGGCTCTGGATTCATTCAGATCCTGTAAAACAGCCAAACATTTATTGATGTCAAACGGTTTTTCATCCGCCACTGTGCCTTCAAAATCGAGATCAGGTACCCACATTCTTGTCCCAAACAGGACCTCGTAAGGGGTTGCACCTCCCAGAGAGCTTCTTGGCTTGTTATTAAGGGCCCGCTGGACCCCAAATAAGTGATTGACCCAACTACCACCCAAGCCTAATACCCTAGCTGTGAAAGATTGCTTTAAGTCCCGGTTTTTCATCTCCACAACCGAATTTCCCTCGGGATGGTACGGAGAGGAGTACCGCAATGCTACACCCAAACCTCCCATGGCTTCCTTGTAAGCCCTAGAGCTGAACGCGGGGCCACGGTCAGAATGTAATGAGCCAACTGCGTATGTCCCTATAAAGACTCGCAAATCTTTTATAACAGTTCGGGCGTCAGACGAGCGCTGAGGCCATACCCATAAGAATCTTGAACAGGAATCCACTGCAACCATGATACACTTGTAAGCCCCATCACATTTTAAGGGGCCGCAGTGGTCCAGGTAAATGTACGCGAACGGACAGTCTGATGCTGTCTAATAATGGGATCTGCGCTGGGCGAGCTACGGTGGCCCCATTTATCTGTTGACAGATTTTGCACTTTAAGACGAAGTCTTTGGTCTGCTTTGTTAACCCTGGCCACCAATAGCGTTGTTTCAGTAAAGAAACTGTCACCATAACTCTGGCGTGCGCAGAACCCAGACCCTCGTGTGCAGCCAAGTTTAAACCTAACCTGCGATCCATGTTTGGTATTACTCTATCACCCACTCCAGGAATCTGAGCAAATGGAACGTTGTTTGCATCTAACTTGTAGGAGTACTTGAGTGGGAAACCTTTAGGTAGTGCTTTACTGTTGTTGCGTGAAGCAATCACAGCTACCATTGTGCTACGTCTACCCTCGTTTTTGAACGGGTGATTGCAGCTACGGACGCAGTGCGTACTGCCCCCTTCGCGGCTTCATCAGCCAATGAATTCCCTTCAACGTGAACGCCATCACGTTGATGATTCAGTGTGTGTATCACGTGAGCCCTTGGTAGTTCGTTCTTCAACTCTGCTACCTGTTCCCATAGTTTCCTATGTTTAATTGTGCCACCTTTTGCATCTCTGTAACCATTCTGTCCCCAATAGTGGAGATATTCGTTGTACGACTGGACACAGTAAAAGGAATCACACACTATTAGTGTGGGGAATTCTGGATCCGTATTTATCAGTGCCAGTAGTAGTGCTTTTAATTCTGCCAACTGAGCCGTGCAGTCTCCTAGAGACTGCGTTTTTGTACAGCTTGGACGGAACTTGCCGTCCTGCATCCTACCTTTTACAATAGCGCATGCTGCACTGTATTGTTGCTTACTTCCTATGGCTAGTTAAGCAGATCCGTCAGTATAAATAATGTATTCATAACGATCTAGAGGCATTATTTCATTTGGTAGAGGATATTCTTGTTCATATTGCAGGAATGCTTGTGTTTTTAAACTAGGGTCATATCTGTAGTCGACATCTGTTGCAGTGAGAGAATTAGCCCATTGTATCCATCTTGGATGTAACGCTTTTGCATTTGGGACGCTTGACTTTGTGGCAGCCTCTAAGGCCGGTACCGGGGTCACGACAATTATTCGTTTCCCTTGAGCTAGTGCTCTTTCTCTCACTACAGCAGTCTGTACTGCTGTCAGAATTTTTTCTGTAGGAGCAAAACGCATTTCAGCGTTGGTGTACAAATGCGATTTATATGCAATTGGTACTGTTTCACCTTCATTAAAGGTGTACCCAGATTGACCTGCGACTACGCGGATCACCAGGTTGCGTACGTTTATGCGTGTCTGTAAGTGTTTTGATGATATCATATCAGCTTGTAGGGAACGAAGGATATTCTTGAGTTCCTGTGTCCATTGTCTAACTGAAAAGTCAGGTATTATTAGGTCGTAGAAAGGTTTTACCCTCTCTGCGTAATCCAAAATGTATGTTCTGCCAAAATTCAAAAATCCCAGTATGGACTGTAAGTTTTTTTATAATTTTGGAGGTTGTAGCAGTGCGCACTTTTCTAAAAAGTGGGCTGCCAGGCTTTTACCTTCACTTGAAAGCTTATATCCCAAAAATAGGACATTGAGGTGGGCTATTTTTGATTTTTTTAAATTAAATTTGTAGCCCTCAGAGGCGAAACCCAAAATGATGGTGCTCACCCTGGTCAAGTGTTCCCCTAAGTCATCATCCGTCAGATAAATATCATCTACATAGGATAATGCCTCTTCATCCAAATTCTGTAGTAACTCCGTTACCCTCCTTGAGAATAACCCCGGGCTATTCTTATACCCTTGGGGGAGTCGACAAAATTGACGCTGAGACCCTAGCGCTGAGAAGGCTGTCAAATATCTGCTTTCAGGCGCTATGTTTTGGCAGAAAAATCCATTTGAGATATCTAATGTTGTTTTGTATTTTTTCCGCACAATGTTATTCATTAATGTGACACTATGTGCATTCTGAACCGCAAATGTCTTTGTACATGAGTTCAGGTGTCTTTAGTCTAAAACTAGACGATATGAATTGTCGGGTTTCATTACAGGAAACAAAGGATTATTCATTGATGAGGTGTATGGTTCAATTACACCCTGGTATTCAGTTGATCTAAGATCTCTCTGACCTGTTTTTTAGCTTCCTGTTTTATGGGATACTGTCTTTGTGGAGTTGGGTTTGTTTTTATTGGAATTACGTGGTGGGGTGACGCTTCATCCCACCCTACGTGGTTGTGGTATAATGCTGGAGCAAGGGCTACCGCCCACTCCTGTGCATATGTGTGTCTTAGGTGTGCGGGGACTAGGTCGGAGAGAGCTGGAAAAATTACAGTTTCCCCCTTTGGGCATTCCATAACAATAGTAGGCGGCCAATCTTTTTCCGCTAATAGGATGTCATAGCCCGAAGTCAGGTTCTCCCAAAAGAGACCCTTAACTTGTCTCTGCTTTTCCCCCTCCATTTGGAGTGTAATTTCATGTAACTTATGTGGGACACTCACCCTAGTATCAGGTGTTTCCACCTTGATATACTCACTCAACTCCGCTGTCACCAGAAATTCCATCAGGTTCCGGCGAGCTATTGTTACCTCTGCCGCGCTGTCTAGCATCGTCAAAGCCCATTCCTCGTTCAGTAGCTGAGTCCTCAGAATTCTGGGCATGTTTAACTTTGAGACCTGCTACCTTCTTCTTTTTAAATTGAGGTTTTGCTTTAGGTTTCTCTTCTTTCTTTGAAGCGTAGTCTGAAGTGCGTTGCTTGTCTCTGGGCTTTGTACGCTCTTCTTGTCTTTGTTCTGACCGTCCTTCCCTCTCGGAGTTTTTTGATGGACCCTGAAAGGAACGAGAGGAACGAGTATCAGTATCCTGATACCTGTTAGGTTTTTTAATGTTATCTCTATTCCTAAGATTATATCTCCTTTCTGGGGGCTCCTGCTGAGGAGACCTTCCCCTGGAGTGAGATCTGTTCTTTTGTTGTTTATTATTTTTCCATTTCTTCTTTGAAGAAACTGGTGTTTGCTTTGCCTGTTCTTTATCTGAACTCCCCATTAGTTGGAGTTTTACAGGTCTAGCTCCCAGACTGTCTCTACCTAACTCTGCATAAGCAGTTTCAATTATTTTAGGTAGTTCTGTCTCCTGTTGTAATGGAGTGTACTCTCTCAGGCGTTGGCGTATTGCCACTGATGCTGCTTCTCCTTTAATATTCGCCAATATTATCGCAGATACCTGGGCAAAGTTATTTAACAACTTCATTCCCAAGTTTAGAGCAGGCTCTGCTCCATACTCTTTCTGTATTTGTCTTAATACATCTGGTATTACCGCTAAAGAAGGGATACCATGAGTCCTGGTATATATTGCAGCGAAGACTGTGCCCCAAGAGGCACAATCCTCTATAGAGGGAGCTATCCCCATTGGCAAGCAAATAGTAAGTATTCTATGCTTTTCCTTAGGACCAGTGTGTGGAAACACTGCCTCCAGCTGTGTTATTTTTTGTGCTATCCAGAAGGGCATTTGTTCACGTTTTGTGGGCATTTTACCCATTACTGCGTGCAGTGTCTGTGATGTAATTTTTGTTGTAGGAGCTTGGACTGGTCCTGGTTGTGTAGCTGGTGCGGGCTGAAGTGTGATTGTTCTCAACACAAATTGTGTCATATTTCTGTAAAGTCTTATTAATTCTTTATGCTGTACAAGTAAGTCTCCTCCTGGCATTGTGTCAATGTCAGGATGTGGTGTGTATGCCGCTAAAACTGGGCATGTTGCTCCGTCTCTTCCAAGCGGACTGAGTCTTACTCTATTTCTTGTATGGGGGAGGGCGCCTTCAAACCAGTAGAGGTGTTCTTCGTAAGTGAGTGGAATTTCAATGTCCTCATATGGACTATACTCATTTGGTATTACATCTTCTACATAGTAGTGAAATGTTTTGGTTTGTGCATTTGCCTGTGGGAATTTAATCCATGTATAGAATACCTCTGTTCTATGTGATTCGTGCGCCTCAATCACGAAAGTCACTTGCCCACCCCTAATTGTAACACCATATGCTACTAGTTTTAGGGTGACGGCATTTCTAACATTATCTGCAATGTATATTGCATCTGCATCGTCTTCTTCGGCTGAGAAGCTTAGTGCATTCCGTACATCTACGTCTCCCTGTTCGGTCATTATTTTTTAGAAAAGAGAGCGTTTTAAGGGAACTGAGATAAGGTGTTATGCACAATTAGGAACACTGTATCCTTCAAGCTTGATTAAACCAACAGCTAATACATAGGAATTTTTCTACTCAGCTGCGGCGGATTTGTTCCCTCCCACTCCAGACGTCTCTGGGGAAATGTGAGTAGGGGTCTCTGAGAATAGCATGACTGAACTACTCAGATTTGACTGTTAAATAAGTGCCAATTCCAACGTTGGTGGCGCCATGTCGTGTAGTTCCTATAAGACCTATATAGGATATGCGCGTTTAGACAACATACACTGCGGGACTGGTGTCCAGACTGATTCCAGACACCCCCACCGGGTATGTTGGCCTGTGTACCAGCTAGCTCGCAATGCCACTATAACCTCCTCTTACCAAGAAGAGAATAGTGCTTGGCAACTATCGAACATGACCACCGTGATCCCTCAGGACCGTGGAAACAGTAACTTACTTTTCGCTCAGTCACTCGTGCTCACTTGTTCTCAGAGAGATACATAGAATAAACGGTTGGGACGTTTTCAATAAGTATTTATTGAACAGTCGTTATTCTAGCGTAAAATAAGTGCACTGAAATCACCAGTAGACAGTAGCATATATAAATGAGTAGCAGCACTAAGAAAGTAAACAGATGGTAGGTTTCTACCATTTTGCTAAAATCATAAATATAGGCGAGTATATAAAATACATGGCAATAAAATGCGTACTCCTACGATGCACCCTAACTAGATGTACCTAAGTGTACCTAGCATGTGAGTAGGTGTAAAGCCAAGAATCCCTCTAGGATAAATCCAACCCCATTACCTGATGTGAGACTGCGGGACCCCATTCTGGTCTCGAGCTGAACACCCCGCAAGGGATGTCAGACCACTGCGAGCTGGAGTATCGGCATGCAGGAACCTCAACGTCTTTCGTCAGTGTGTCGGCATGGAAGTCGTGATCTCCTCCCTCTATCTCAGCAAGATGTGGTGTTTATATACCCTAAGGTATCTCCTGGGGGTTCTACCTTGCTGTGCCAGTGTCGGACTTAGGATGACGTCGAGAATGAACTTTGTACACAGTTATTATGCAGGAGATGATGGTCCTGCTGTGATTCCAAGAAACTAAGAATCCTCATGCATAATTTATGAGGCCAGTGTCCAGGGAAAAACCCTACGTACTTGTGTGTAGTATTGTAACTGGGTAAAAGGTCAGTCCTTCAAATCCATTATGTATGTAGTATAGGAGAGAATGTAGGTGAAGGGTTTTGATGTTACCTAGACCTATATCGGGGTACCTATATGAAATATAACACTCCGTGCCCCTGGGCTTGGATATCTCAGTCCTTTTCATGTGGCCTCATACTGCATATATTTTTCCTTTAGAGCCCTGGTGCCCCTGCTCTTCCATTGAAGCACCTGGCATGTGCCAGTGGCAGGGGCAATGCGGGTAGTTGACTCAAATGCTACCCAGCTGGCTCCACGATTGGCCGTCACCTGTGCGGGTGCAGCCATGGGAAGCGGTGGGAAGTGATTAGGTTGGTGTTGGCTCGCTCCTCACAGTCATAGGCATGTGGAGTGGGGGCAGCACTCCACCATGCACCTCATCCCTATTCTTGGGCCTTCAGTTGTCATCTGTCCCAGGAGAATGGGGGTCACCCGGAACAACTGAAGTTGTGTCGTGCCCCAAAGGATGGGGTCCCCATGGCCAAAGGAGGATCTGTGGAGGGGGTAGTATGGACGCCCCTCCCCATGTAAGATTAACGAACGGGTTGCGTACACTGTTGTGGACTTGGCCCTCCTTAAGGAAATTGGAGATATTATAGCAAAGCGCCAAGTGGTTGATTCTGTTTCTGGTCCCCCGGGAGACCAGGCTGTATCTCAGGGCCTGTAAATCCATTGACACCATTCTTGGGCTCATTCCGCTCCTAGTGGCCAATCCTAATCACCAGGAACATTTTCATCAGGCTCTCTGGTTGTTAAAGGGTGTTTTTTCCAGAGAGTTGGGATTCCTGGCATCCTGTACCAGATCTTTCCTCTGCTTGTTTCCTGATGCTCTTCTCCTGCTTGAGGGGATGACTTCAGCATCCCCTAGTCAGCCATCAAGCAGCATATCCTCCCTGCCACACTTCCCAGGCCCCAAAGCCTACTGGCTACTTTCATGGCACCTGTGTGTAAGCAGTTTCAAGGGACATTCCACAGAAGTTCCAGGGGAACCTTGGAAGGGCCCACTGCAGATCCATTGCACCACCTGTCCCTCAGGGGGCATAAAGGGGCCAGCGTCACTGGCCACGGAGAGTCCCATCCTAGTACTGGGGGTCAACTGGTGTCAAATTCCCCAAGCCCATTGAAGGGCATCAGGCTCCTTCCAGCAGGGCATTATTTCGCTTATGTTGCTCCCAGGTCCAGTGTCTTCTCATCTATCTCTCCAATCTGCAGGGATTTCTAAGTGGGGGAGGAATGTTTTAGAAGCCAGGACAGAATCCATGGTGGCTAGTGGACTTTTTGCCCCCCCTTGGTGGCAACCCCCAATCTGCCCAGAGTGGCAGAAACACTATATTGCTCCCTTTTGTGGCGAGGCATGACCCTATACCAGGGGGCCCTGCCCTCAACCCTTTGTTTATTTTTCAATAGGTACAAATCCCTGGCATTAGGTGGACTTTCTACCCCCCAGGGGCAAGATTGGAGAAAACCCTTAAATCTTCCTTGTGGGGGTGGGGGCATAAAGGCTGTAAGGCCTTCCTTAGAGGAGGGGGCATGGCCCTATGCCATGGTAGGCCGCCTCCACCCCTTTGGTTTTTTGGGGAATTTTCCTGGTGTCTATTGGGCTCGAGAGGCAGATTGGAGGCAACACCCCCAATCTGCCTCCTGGGAGCAGAAAGACTACAATGTCCCCTTTTGGAGTGGGGGAATGGCCCTTGTACGAGGATGGCCTCCCACCACCTCTTTGTTTATTTTCCCCTAAGTATAATCTCTGGAATCTGGTGGGCTTTCCACCCTTCGGGGAGCAGATTGCAAGCAAACCCCCCCAAACTGCCTCGCAGGAGGAGACAGAAAGACTTTAATGCCCCCCTTGGGGTGGGGGCATGGCCCTATGCCTTGGTGGGCAGTAGTATAAGGGGATACCACCCATCACCATTCGTGTCCTTAAAAGTGACAGGTCCCCCTCCGCAAGTCCCCCGCCCCTTCGCTGTGTCCTTAAAAGTGACATGTGTGTCCCCAAAAGTGACATGTGTGTCCTTAAAAGTGACAGGTCCCCCTCCGCAGGTCCCCCGCCCCCTCGCTGTGTCCTTAAAAGTGACATGTGTGTCCTTAAAAGTGACAGGTCCCCCCTCCCCTCGCTGTGTCCTTAAAAGTGACATGTGTGTCCCCAAAAGTGACATGTGTGTGTCTGTTTAAAACCGAGGGCTGTGTTGCTGGCAGTTGGCGTCTGAGCAGGCATCCCCAAGCCCCCACCAGCCCCGGGACATCTGGGGCTGTCTAACACAAGGGTTTACGGTGCAGAGTTTTTTTAAAAGGGTCTTTCTTTCTTTAGAATCAGATGCTGCAGTTTGAAATGCATCCCGGCCGTAGCTGGGGGCAGAAAACTACCCATTAGGCTCACAAGTCACAATGTGAAAACACAAGAACAAAAGGCCAGTTACCCTGGCAGAGCACCGTTGAGAACAGGCAAAACTAATCAGCCAGTCCCAAGCTTCCCACGCATCTTAAATTGTATAGTACAGGTTTTGTTTATAAAACATACGTCCCTCCTTCCCAGGACCGCATCCCCCAACAGGTCCTAGGTTTAATTATCAGATGTCAAAGGGCAAAGAGCCATCTAACAAAGCAGTGCTATGGTCAGAAAACGGTCCCAATATTGACCCTCACTACAATGCTCTATTACCAATAATGACACGTACTACAAGATTCTAAACACTCCCCTCCATAAAGGGTCCTCCTTCCGATTATCATGCCCTGCCAGGTATAAAAAGCATACTTTAGAGCGCCGACACAACCAGCCATTCAAAAACCCATTAGGAGCGACCTGCTGGGATTGTCTTTGCTGCACCGGCCCATCAGCCCCAAAGTTTAAAGCCAGCAATGGACCAGAGCAGCTTCTCCCAGATTGACGCTGCCTGCTACACATTAATGGAGGTACGTAAATAAGGGTGGTGTGTTACAGGCTTAAGAGTGTATGGGCTTATTTAATATGTTGGTGCCTGTTTTTAAATGAACAGCGTTGCATTTTTAAAGGGTGTTTAACGCAAGGCATGAAGGTGTTTACAATGTTTTAAGTACGGATTAAGGAGGTCTTGGGGCAGGCTGCTTAAGGTGAACAATGAGGGATGTAAAATATGGGTGTAATTTTAAGGTTTAACAATGCCTAGAAGTATTTTTACAATGTTACATACGTGTTTAGAGTCCCCAGAGATCGCAAAATTAACCCCAAACAATTTAACAATAAATAAAAACTGTTTAAGTACTCACCCATGGGTCGATCCATGTGGAGCTGCTGGTGAAGGGCCTGTTGATAGCTGACCAGGGCCATTATGTGCGAGGCCCCAAAAATGCTGCAAGTCCGCGATGGGGTCATGGTCCCCTAATGGCTGGAGTGATGTTGAGGGTTGGGGATGTGGTGTTGATGTTGACCGGGAGGTTTTAAAAAAATAAATAAATAAAAAAAATGTCCCCGAGCCCCCTTATGGTAGGCGCTGCTATGGGGCTGTGGTAGGGCCATGTACTGCTGAAGCCCAGAGCCATCGGTGGGCTCGTGAGGTCTCCGGGGATCTGGTGCGGGCGGGGGGCGAGGGTCCGTGTGGGCGCTCGGCCCCGTTTTTAAAATTAAAAGGCCCCGGAGCCCGCTTGTCATGGGCGCTGCTCCGGGGATCTGGTGCGGGCGGGGGCGAGGGACCGTGTGGGCGCGAGGCCCTGTTTTTAAAAATGAAAGGCCCCGGAGCCCGCTTGTCATGGGCGCTGCTCCGGGGATCTGGTGCGGGCGGGGGCGAGGGACCGTGTGGGCTCGAGGCCCCGTTTTTAAAAATGAAAGGCCCTGGAGCCCGCTGTGCGCCATGCGGTGCTCCGGGGTTGCTGGGGCAGTTGTGGCTGGGGCTCCGGTGCCCGTGGGGTAGTGCGGGGCGCGAGGCCCCTTTTTTAAAAATTAAAGGCCCCGGAGCCCGCTATGCACCATGCGGGGCTCCGGGGCTTTGGTGCGGGCGGGGGTGTGGGTCCTGCGGCCTTGGGGCTCCGTGTGTGGCGTTCGCCCCTGTTTTTAAAAATGAAAGGTCCCGGAGCCCGCTGTGCGCCATGCGGTGCTCCGGGGTTGCTGGGGCAGTTGTGGCTGGGGCTCCGGGCCCGTGGGGTAGTGCGGGGCGCGAGGCCCCTTTTTTTAAAATTAAAGGCCCCGGAGCCCGCTATGCACCATGCAGGGCTCCGGGGCTCTGGTGCGGGCGGGGGTGTGGGTCCTGCGGCCTTGGGGCTCCGTGTGTGGCGTTCGGCCCCATTTTTTCAATGAAAGGCCCCGGAGCCCGCTGAGCTCCACGCGGTGCTCCGGGTGGCTGGGGCTCCTAAGCCCTCGGGGCAGTGCGGGGCGCGCGGCCCTGTTTAAAAAAATAAAATAAAAATAAGACCTCGGCGCCCTTTTACCACCGGCGCTGTTCTGGGGCGGTTGGTGGCGCCGTTTCAGGGTCCCCCACGAGGGTTGCGAGGGCGGCAGTATCATGGCTGCCAGGAGCTTCCCCTCAGCGTTTCACGAAGGAAGCTCCTCCCCTCTGTGATGACATCACGGCTGGGGAGGGTCTTCCTTCGTGAAACATGGAGGGGGAGCTCCCGGTCGGTATTCCCCCCATGGGAAGTGCCTCCTAAGAGTGTGTAACAAGGCAGCAGCATTGTAGGGGTGTCACCAGGGCTTTAAATGGAAGGTTTAAATGGAAGCTTTTTCAATATTATATACCCATCATATATACACATCATAGTTGCTGCTTATTTATCTTATGCAACTAACAACCAGTGACAAAGACAATAGACCTGCAGCTGTTACATGCTGTATCATATATCTGGATACAATGTTAGAAACATGCCATGCAAAAAAAAATAACGAAATAAATAAATAAACATGTGTGGATATATATATATATATATTTTTTTTTTTAAACGCAAATGTCAGCCCATAGTTTTAAGGGCTTATTTATTCTAACGGTACCAGATACCTATATTATTGGTGCATTCAGGGTCCCATATTCCGCGGTACTATTTTATGTAGACTCGTTGTAAGGGTGTCTGTCTCTCTGCGTTGTGTAATGGAGCTTTCTAAGGTGAATTTATGAACTTGTAATATCATGTTTATGAAGTGTAGTTTTAAAACATTCGTTTTTATTTATCCAGACGCAGGACATGCCGGAATTAATCCTAACAGACTCTGAAATGCTAGCCCTACAGACAGGTACATGTGTTTTGAGGTGTATAGTTCCGCGTAGTTTTGTTCACATATATCTTAGAAGTTAGGTGTTTCTAATGGTGTTCTCATGTATGGGTTGTTTTATAGGTCTGGATCCTGAACTACAATGGATTCTTGATGATATAGAATGTCCCAAGGGTGGTCAAGACGCATCGCCATGTGTACAGGATAGCCCCGTTCTTACAGGTAAATCAGAAAGGTGCTGCTTCTTTAAACTGTCTAAACCATGGGGTGTCTAGACCCCAAAAGCCATAGTTGTGAACTATAGGAACGCCCCGCAGAGGGGTCTACTAAGGCCAGCTGTATACTGCAAATCTGATTATTTTTTCTTTACAGGGTCCATGGAGTCACACCCGGAAGCAGTGATTGTGCAAGAGCCGGCGCAGCGACCAAAAGAAAGACCTGTGAAAAGGAAATCTTCAACATCTAAAGAAGGGCCTGGGGCAAAGAAACGATCTGTGAAAAGACATCTAAAAGGTGTGTTTTATACAAAAAGGGTGTGAAAAAAGAACTCTCTGGGTTGTATTCTCTCAAACAAAGGGGTGCACAGCCCTGTAGTACCAGATGTACTACTGAGGGTATTGTAAGCATCTTATGTTCCTTATTGTTTCTAATATATATTTTTTATGTTACATTCTAGGAGCCGTTCAAAAGAGCCACGGCGAAGATACGCATAAGTCTAAGAGGTCTACAAAACCGCTGAGGGATATAACAAAGACCGTTCTGAACACCGGGTCTGCGGCAAAAGGAGTGAGTAGGCGTGTACGCCAGAATAAGATCTACACATACTACACCCACATACAACAGAGAACCGACGTATCCGATGTGTATCTGAACCCTCTCAAAGCCTCAAAAGGAACTCTAATCTCAAACAAGCCCACACTTAAGAAGAAGCAAATGGCCGCAGAACCCCAGACATGTCCTTTAAACCTCAAGAAGCCGTCTTTGGTCCTGGAATCCCAAGCAGCCCCTTTAGACCTCAGCATGAAACAGGTGGTCCCTGAGACCCTAGCTACACCTTTAGATCTAGCATTAAAAAATGTTGCTAAGCAGGGGAACGATCCATCTACCCCAGCGCTCTCTTTGGGCCTCCCGGCTGTGACGCCTGGTGTGGAAGCTCTGTTACAAACTCAAACCCCTAAAGTCAACAAGCTTTCAAGAAATTATCTTAAGAATAAGCAAGGGGTACAGGCGTTACAAGTAGAAACATTGGAAGGGCCCTTAAACAAACCTGCTACACCACAGGACCCTTCCCATCCTCTGAAGACCTCTATAGTTTCAAATAAACTAGCGACGTCTGTAGAGGAATGCCCCGTAGAACAGACCTCAAAACCTTCTATAGTCGTTACTGATGGGTTTAGGGGTCCCGGGTCTGGAAAAGGGCAGCCCTTAGGAGGCTCGTATACCATCAGCAAAAGCTGTCTCAATACACTGGCAAGTATGGTAGACAAACTTGATAAACCCTCAGAAGCAGCGCCCGAGGGGCCTTCTAGCACATACAAGGGGGTTTTGCAGACCCCTGTTACACATTCACCCAACCCCTGCCCTGACAATACCTTAGCCGTTACCACCCTCGATTATTTCGACAGTCATTTAAACTCCCCGGACCTTATGTCCCCTATCACCCCGCAGGGAGCTTACGACCCAAACAGCCCCGCGGCCAGTGTAAGCTCTGCAACACCCCCGACAACATACAACACTGACAGTACAGGGTGGGACGACTGGTCAATTCATAGTACGGGGGTGACATTTAGTGAGGCGGCTTTCCCAAATGCCCCGGGGTGTTCGCACTGGGAACCTATTTCTATGATCCCCCCAGGCCCTCAGTTACAGAATGGTGTTGGGGATGAAGGACCATTAGAGGCCCCCGGGGTGTTAAAGGCTGTTATACAGCCAAACACCGTATTCATACCTAACCCTCCACAATACGACGCTGTAGACCCAAATCCGGTACTAGATGCTCATGTAAAGGATATACAAATGGCTGTCAGAAAGCTAAAATGCCAAGCGAAAACCGCAACCTTAAAAATGGGGTTGGGGGGTAGCGGCGACAGGTCCATGGTGGAGGCACAGCAACGGATACTGCAAAGAGTTGACATGTGTAAAAGGCTGATCCTCAATACGTGCCAGGAAGCGGGATCAGACATATGGCGTATACAGGCATGACTAGGACAGCGCCATACCCTAAAGTAACCCCATGCTAGCGGTTCTAATAAAAAAGCACACACATCAAAATATAACAGTAAGGTCCAAACAGTACTGACAAAGTCCCTGCGCTTCTTACGCATACTCCAGCGTAAAAAGTACATAGAACCATGCAATCAGAGTCATACCACGATGCCATCCACCCCCCAATACGTAAGTGTAGGAGGGAACGGTCCTGGGGGAGGGCAATTGAATGATGTTGGTGGTAGAACGCCAACACATCGACATCCGGAACCCCTAGAGGGGTCAAGGGGTGGGCATGTAGCAGAGGCCTCCATGAGTACAGCGCACATAGACACATCCCATACTGTTCAGATAGGAGGTGGCCGGTTACCTAGAAGCCTGGTCCCGTAAAAAACAAAAGTGGGCTAATAGCGCCAAGCAGCGCCGGCTTTTAATAAGTAAATTAAAGAAAGCCCGGATATGTGCTACACGGGTGCTTAAAAGACCCCCAGAGACCCTACTAAACCATAACCCCCAAAATGATACATCAGTAAGCTCCCCAATAAGTCAAATCCCTCAAGATGAGGATTCAGAGGGCGTCTATTTAGAGAGCATTAGAAGCTACAGGCGTGATGTAGAGAGATTTAATGCCACCGAGCACTACGAGGAGTTTAGGTTTACCAACCTCCACCAGATAAGGTCCTCCGATCACGGTGTTTTAGCTATACATCAGGCGGTGCAAACGCTCATAGAAAGGTTGTTACGCGATGTGGGGCCTAATGATTTTTTCCAACTACGCTTCCAGGGGCAGGGTTTTGACAGTCCTTTGTTCACCAAAAGGAGGTCCCGAGATGTGTTTGACGCCGTGGAATTTTTAGAAAACCTTTCGAGGCTTTTACAGAGCAAGGCTGAACTAGTCGCCTACGGTACTTTCCGTGTCATAGCCCTCATTGTACGGGGTCGTGAGGGGGTGTTTCAAGACCTTTAAAGAGTGTGCTATACAGTCAGATAATTGGTAAGAAACAGCGTTGGCTGCTCGACTTTAACAACGACACACCCAATATCTGTCTGGCGGCCAGCATCGTAGGGTTGTTGATGGGGCGCAACACCACCGACGCGGCCATCATGTCTAGAGCGGCTGAAGCCCACGAGGTTCTTGAAATACCACCAGACCGCATGGTCGGCTTTGGCGACATAGGTCTTTTTGAGAACTATTTCTCTGTGACGGTGAAAGTTCTTTATCACAACGGCTCTTGGAAGTACTTTACAACAGGGGACCGTGTGAGAAACAAGACCGTATATGTCCTTCACCACGAAAATCACTTTTACGGTATCTTGAACCTTAAAAGTTTTCTGGGTGTCAAGTACGTGTGCACACATTGTGACCACATATACAACAGTAAGGACCGTCATCAGTGTGAAATGCATTGTAAGATGTGCCGGAGGGATGGTTGCGTCGTAGACGCTGCCCTGAAGGTGAGGTGTCGCACCTGTAAGATGTTTTGTCGCTCTCAAGACTGTTTGAGCATCCATAAGAAAGCTGTTAAATGCAGCCCTAAAATGGATTGCTTTGAGTGTGGTCGGTATGTGGCGACAGATCACAAATGCCGAGGTATGAAATGCCCCGGTGTCAGACGTCTTTTGAGGCGGGTACCAACCATCGGTGCTACATGGTTAAAGGCAGACCCCAGACCAAAACCGAAGCCTACATAGTGTTTGATATAGAGTGCACACAAGAGACGGGAGTACACCAACCTAACTATATTTACGCACACCATCTAACTTCCGACGACAGCTGGGAGTTTGAAGGCAGAACGTGCGTTGGTGATTTCCTTAACACCTTCATTCAAACCAAATTCAAAGGGTATACCATGCTGGCCCACAACTCAAAAGCATACGACTCATTCTTTATTTTACAAAATATGATTCGTGAAAAGGTACAAGTAGAACTCATCACTCAGGGTTCCAAGCTGATGTTGTTAACAGCCGCTAGGTTACAAATAAGGTTTATAGACACCCTGAATTTCCTACCTATGAAATTGAGCAAGCTACCAAAAGCCTTTGGATTCCCCGGTTGTAAAGGTTATTTTCCACACTTTTTTAACACCTGGGCGAACCAGAATTATGTGGGCCCCATGCCACCTCCTGACAGCTACCGGGTTGAATATATGATGCCATCCGAGAAGGAGAGCTTTCTAGAATGGTACTCTGAAAACCGTGAAAAGGAGTTTCATTTTCAAACAGAGTTGAAAGCTTATTGTCAGGCTGATGTAATGATCCTACGACAAGCGTGCAACCTCTTCAGAGATGTTGTGGTGGAAATGACTAAGAAAGTCAGGATCCTGAAACCCAAGAAGCCTCAAACGACAGAGAAAGTCAGGATCATGAAACCCAAGAAGCCTCAAATGACAAAGAAAGTCAGGGTCTTGAAACCCAATACGCCTGAAATGCCGAAGGCTGTCGAATACATAGACCCTTTTCAAAACATCACATTGGCCTCCATGTGTATGTCCATCTACAAACACATGTTTTTAAGACCAAAAAGTATTGCTCTAGTGCCGGTAGACCTCTATAATGGCAAACAGAAACGATATTCAACCCCTCGATCCGGTGGCTCATGTACGTTTCTGAGAAGGAAGACGTACATATTCAACACGCCTTACAGAGTGGTGAATACCGTGTGGGTCCCTACTACCTGGATGGGTACGCTGTAATTAAGGGGGTGCCGACGGCCTTTGAATACAATGGCTGCTTTTACCACGGCTGCCCTCAGTGTTACAAACCCCATGAGTTTAACAGACTGCTGGGTGTCAAATTTGAACACTTACACAGACGTACGCTGTTGAAGGCTCAGTATGTTGAAAAATGTGGCTTTGCTATGAGGGTTCTTTGGGAGCATGAGTGGTTAGAGATGTTAACAACTGACACAGCGCTCTGCTCTTTCCTTCAGAGTCGTGATTTGCCAGAACCCCTGGAACCCCGCGATGCCTTATTCGGGGGTCGTACAAATGCCATACAACTGTACAGGGCCGTGGGTGAGGGTGAGAAAATACACTACTATGATTTCACCAGTCTGTACCCATTTGTGAACAAAATGAAGGTATACCCCTTAGGACACCCCACCATCATATATAGAGATTTTAAGCCCATATCCGAATACTTTGGGCTAGTCAAATGTGAAATCTATCCTCCACGACAGCTTTACTTTCCGGTGTTACCATATCGAGTCGATGGTAAACTGATGTTCCCCCTCTGTCGCACATGTGCGGTGTTTAAAGAGGTTGACGATTGTAGACACACCGATGAACAAAGGATGCTCACAGGGACCTGGTGCAGCATCGAGGTAGAAGCGGCCTTAGAGAAAGGTTACAGGCTCGGTAGGATACACGAGGTGTGGCATTTTCAGAGGACCACGACCCGACTCTTTGCCCCATACATTAATATGTTTCTCAGAGACAAGCAGGAGGCCTCAGGGTATCCCGAATGGTGTACTAGTCAGGATGCAAAGCAGAAATACATCGATGACTACTACGCTCACGAAGGTATCCATTTACGCCCCCATTTGATAGAGGTCAACCCGGCCCGCCGGCAGTTAGCCAAACTCTGCCTCAACTCCTTATGGGGAAAATTCGCACAGCGTACAAACCTGTCAAATACGACCTTAATAACCGATCCTGATGAGTTGTTTAAGTACCTGTTTGCCCCATGTTACGAGGTGTCCAGCTGCGGGTTTATCGATGACGAGACCGCTGCAGTGTGTTGGAAATACACAAAAGCGTACCCCACAACGTGTAACAACATCAACATCTTCATAGCGTGCTTCACGACCGCCCACGCCCGTCTAGAACTTTACAAGGTTATGGACAAGCTCCAGGACCGCTGCTTGTATCACGATACCGACTCGGTGATTTTTCTGAGTAAACCAGGGGATGAAGACCCTCCTCTTGGGGATTATCTGGGTAATTTGACCAGCGAGCTCGATAAGGATGAGCATATAATAGAATACACGTCATCCGGACCTAAGACCTACTCCTACCGCACAAACAAGAACAAAGTGTGTATGAAGGTCAAAGGCATAACATTAAATGTCAGCAACACCCTAAAAATCAATTTTGACAGTCTGAAGAATCTGGTGCACGAATACGCTGCCTCCGACAATTGTGAAAATGCTAAAACCATAGTTGTGAACCAGCCGTGTATAGTCAGGTCCAAAAAGAAGTGGGAAATTACAACCCAGCCCTTACATAAAACATTACGCGTTGTTTTTGATAAAAGGGTTCTGACTGCTGACTATAAAACACTGCCGTATGGTTATTAGACTCATTAGAGATACAGACCCCGCACCATGGACACCAGATTACAGCATCCATTCGCATGCGTGTTAGCAGGGCCCTCAAACTGTGGTAAGAGCTACTTTATAAAAAGCTCTTAGAAAATGCTGCCGATGTTTTATCCCAAACCCCTAATAACATTGTATGGCTTTATTCATGCTGGCAAGCTCTTTATACTGATCTGGCCCGTAGTTTCCCCATATCAGATTTATAGAAGGCATACCAGATAATCTCAACGATGATGAGTTACTGCCACCGTCCCTTGTAAACATGATAATTGTCGATGACCTTATGCGTGAAGGTGGGGATCATCCGGAGTTAGAGAGAGCTTTTACTCAATATTCGCATCACCGTAATCTAAGCATCTGCTACATTGTGCAGAACTTGTTTTACAAGGGCAAGAACAGCAGGTCTATAGCTCTCAACGCTTCATACCTTGTTTTATTTAAAAACCCCGTGACAAACAACAAATATCAGTCATAGCTAAACAGATGTACCCAGGAAACACACACTTCTTCATGGAGGCCTTTAACGACGCTACAGCAAAACCCCACGGCTACCTGCTGGTCGACTTAAAAATGAAACTCTAGAAGACTATAGACTGAGGGCTGATATATTTGCCCCCGATCTACCAGTCGCTTACACCCCTAAGCCCAAGGTCCGGACCTATAAAAAGCAGCGCTGATGACTTTTAGAGACATTTACAATCCTGTCCCTTATAATATAAGGTGTTGACCATGTCGGCCCGCCTACGCCGCAATTTAGCTCTCCTGAAAATGCTTGTTACAGCCAGTCCCCAGCACAGAAAGGCCATCCTGTGCGCTGCTTCTGACGACTTAGTGTCTGCCATTTCTGAAATTGCCCTAAATACCCTAAAAGGCAACGTCCCTATATCAAGGAGTCAGTTACAGGTTCTGAAGAAGAAGAGGGCTCTTATCAAGAAGCTCAGTAATAAAAGGGCCTCACTCATTACCAAGAAGAAACTGGTGAAACAGTCTGGAGGCTTTATAGGCTCTTTGCTGGGCATAGCTATACCCATAATTACAAGCCTCCTCTCGGGACAGTAATGGAGCATGCCACAAAGATGTATTTGGTTCCGAGGCAGCAAATGGACCATCTGAGCTCTTCAAAGGACAACGCCTGGGATATACGCCGAAATGAGACTCTGCGTCTGGATGCTGAAATTAAAGACATTTTGAACAGAACCGATCTAAACCCCTACGACAAGGCAAACCTTTACACCAGCACCCTTAAAAACTTTTTAAGTTACTACAACCAATGGAATACCGAGAAAAATAAGCTGACTCTATACGCCCCGGACTCTGAACAACCAGCCGCACCTCCAAATGGCCCTCAACCCCTGCAACCATCACAGGACCTTGCATCACCCTCAGATGCCTTTGTTGCCGATCTCTTAAAAAATATAAGTCAAAGACACAGGGGGCCGCGCAAATGCTGATGAGTAAACTTGCAACTTCTAAAGACCTAACATCTTGGAATGAACGAGGCGAATTTCTCTACAAGGGCCAGCCGGTTGCAGGGTCACACATGTACGATCTAGTCAAAGGTCTCACGCACCCCAAAATCATAACGCCTCAAAACGCACCGCGTGGTTGGGATGCGTTTCTACGAGCCGCTGCTGAACTCAACATCCCTTCCACGCTCGTGGGTAATAACGAGCACCGGCGTTTGCTTGAAAATTTGAAAGCCCCCGTACACCCATCACCAACAGGCTCTGACGTTCCACGGCTATCCCCCTCCTGGACTACCCCTGCAACGGTGGTTGTACCGCGAAAAAGACATTTTTCAAACCAAGTACCTGGCTTACACCCTGATGTTTCTTCAGACTTTTTATTGTTTTTTAATAAAATGTGTCTATTACGCGTATAGCAGCGTCTGATTTTTCTTCTTCTTCTTATGTTTCTTGAGCATTGGTTGTCGGTGTAATACACCCCTGCATAGATGTTTGTAATAAAACACTTTTTTTTATAACTTTACAACCTGCCTCTGTTGTCTTTTAAAATGTTTTAATTATGTTGTATGTGGTAGCATAGAAATACAAAGTCTGAATACCGGCTTTTTAAAAAAAATAATGTCTTTATTTTAGGCGTTCATCATTAAACATGCACATGTCCCACGGACTTACAATTTTGACAAGCGACATATTCGGGTTTCACAGGTCTGACCGAGACCACTGTGTTTTCTTTTACATATTTCACAACTATACTGTCATTGTTAACAAGGTCACGCGAATATAGATTTAAGAAATTTCTAAACGACATACCCTCAGACATTTTACTGATAAAATAAATACAATGTTCCCCACATGTGATGGCTATGGAATCCTGGGCCCTCAGCTTGTTATACTCCAACCTCGCAGCGGCTTTTTTCACAAACTTGAATATAGGCGGTGTATAGATACGATGTTCGGGGAATTCAGCGGCACTATCAAACAATATAACCTTGTCACTGTCTATAAACAAGGCCACCCAGTGTGTTCCGCTCTTGTCATGCGGGTCGGTGTTAAAGACTAGGGTGCGGGGTCTTTCTAACCCTATTTCAGGGGTAACCCATCGCTAGGGAAAACACCTAAAAAGTATTTCCTAGCGTCTTTATGCCTGCTTAAGAACGATCGTATCTGCACAGTGTCCATTTCACAAAATGTTTTAAAGATAGTCAAACAAAATCTGTCTTGCGTGGTTGATCTGAATGATGCTGTCGAATACCGAGAATACGACCATGTTCACATTCGCCGGTAGCGGATTACTGAATCGTATTTCAGCTTTTAGATTTCCGTTTTTGACAAGGTTGTAGTGATCGCCGTCTTCCATGTCGGGGGTCAGGTCGAATGCGAACAACGTGTACCCGGCCCCATAGCCTTCTCTTGACACAGCTACACCGCAGTCCCTTAGATGCTTCCCGGTTATTGAAACCAACCCCTGATATTCCCTGATGTAGTTGGAGGTTATAAAACTGGGGGTGTAGGGTTTTGCAGGAATCACAGTGCCCTCGTGGACCAGCGCCGCGTAGTTGATGTTGTAGTGTCTAAAATTGAAGGGGTTTAAGGCGTAGGTGCCGCTAAATGCTGTATTGTCCACAAAACCGATGATGATGAGTTTGGGTAGTTGCCCCATAAATAAATTCTGCTGCTGGGTTAAACGGGTACCTGCTGGGATGCTGAACACCTTCAGAGCTACTCTTTCCACAGCGTACTTGGCGTTTGATATTTGCAAAGCGTCGGCGTGCGCTAATCTGACGCTCGGGGACACTTTCACTCTCTTTACAAACAGGCTCGCGGCCAGGATGTCCAGCTTGTACTGGTCCGCATCCCCGCTGATGAGACAGAATGAATCCTTGTTGCGTGTGAGCTTGATCTTAAGATCAATACCATTGATGAGCAGTTTATCTTGGAAGAAGAGATCTGAATGTATGCGGCCCAGGAGGTCAAAGTTGCGACTGCCTGCTGCAAACATTGCTCTTTTTACAAAACCATGATTGGCACCGTCCAGAGCCGTGGTTTCAAACTGGCCGTATGTATCCTTGTAGAAGAGACCCGCTGAAAGCTGCGTGTCAAGGGCGTCGCTACTGTAATTTAGAATACTCTCGAGGTAGGCTCTGTAGGCGTACATGTTATCGTTCTGTGTGATGAGTCGATCGCCCAGGGTGATGTCCACCTGATTAAACATGGCCGCTAGGGGATAAGCGATCGTTGCCACTTTAGCGTCTGCTGCTATGTCGGACCCATCCGCTTTTACGATTTTACACATAAGATGCAGCAGCGTGTTGTTGAGATCCAAATACATATCCGTGGACCCTGACACAAAAAACTCTATAGGGGCCAGCGGTGTCAAGGCGGCTAAAGGCGATACCTCCATGAAGAAGCTGTTTTCGATGCTTGTCTGCGTTGGTTTTAGAGTAAACAAGTCTAACTCGGATTTGGCGCACTCGCCAGATGCACAGTGTACGAAGGCCATGGTTTAGTTTACGATGCTTTAAAAAATATTGACTTTAGAGCCGTTTCTCTTCTTCGCAGCTCTCTTCCGTCTTGGAGTTCTTCTTTTCTGAGGGCGTTTTGAAGAACTCCTCCTTTTTTTATAGGGGACCGGTGGACCCCTGCGTCTCGAAGACCGGCGCTTCCTTTTAACACTCGCGCGCGGCTTGTACAACAGCCCCGCTCCTTCTTGCGGCTGCTTGTTCATGCGCTCTGCAACCGCCGAAGTAACAGACCCAACAACATCATGGGCAATGTTCGTAGCAGCCGTCTTAACATGCGGTTTTACAATTTCATAGCCTCTTCTCAAGAACGGCATAGCTCTTCTAAACAGGCTCCTGAAGAAGCCCCTAAACCAGCCCCATACATAACCGGCGACCCTTGAAAGTACGGAGGACCTCCATATCCGGCTTGGTTTCTGTAATAGTCCCTGTACATAGACGGGTCCCCGTATGTTTTCACGACCACCATGATGCCTGCTTAATAACCACTGTCGTGTCTCGGTCTTAAATGAAGCTTAACAATAACTTTCCCGTATTTAAAGGCCACCGGCTCAGACTGATCATCGTAGATCATAATTGAAATAGTGTCAAAATGGTTTTTAGAAACTGCGACGTAGTCGGGTTTGTTAAATTGAATATTAACCATTGTATTATTTTCACCCTGTACATGGACCCATCTTAACAGCGGCGAATAACTATCACCGATCCTCAGGGCCTCTACAATGTCGCTATACACATAGAGCGTATAGAACCCACCGTTAATATCAGGGCATGTGTGATCCTGCTCCATCGGACTTTTCGCATGCAGCACGGTGCCTAAAACCCTTCTTAATTTACCGGAGCAGTTAAACGTCGTGGTACGGCTTGGTGCTTTAAGAAATACCTTCCTTCTGACGTTATCTAACGACAGATGAGTATTCGGATATGCTTCGATGCTGTCTATGGCTTTGTTGACAGCATCGACAACACTTAAAACGGTTGGGTAGTAGCCGTATGGAATGCTCTCGTGCATGCTCACTGGATCCTGCTCACGCTTTATGTAAAACTTTGCCTCGGCCTGTGTGAATGTATTCCATGTTCTAGGGTATTGGATTTCTGTTAGGGCCACCTCCCAATCCCCTTTCAGGTCCACAGGCTTAGCCAGTTTCACGGTGTAATTAGAAATCTGGTTGTCGGGGAACATGCCCTTAGAAGCGTTGGATGGTAAGGTGATATAAAAGGGTGCTGTCTCCATCTTATTAGAGGATTTTAGACGGTCCTTAGCTCACACACCCTTCAGGGAGCTGGCCAACACCCAACTGTTAAATTTCTCCGGCCATCCCCTCCATTTGACATATGCCTGGCTGCTAGCCCCCTACCTTTCCTTTTCAGAACCTTTTCAACCCTATACACACGGTTCGGATCATCAGGTACCATTTGTAACTCTTCCTTGTAAAACACCCCCGATACAGCTTCCCCATCGTAGTCCTTTAAACTGTAAATATACAGCCCTTCTTTAAGCTCCACATTATCCACTATAAATATTTCGTCGCTAAAAGTCTGGCGGTAGCCCTTCGTAAAGACCCCTTTCAATTTTGAAATCCTCACATGTGTGCCTTTTTTAAAAATAGGTTTCTTCACCTTTGTAGCAAAATTATGCCCGTACACCGTTCGCCAAACAGCTAAAGAATTACTAGGAGTCACCTCTGCGGGTGATGTTTTGATGGTCCGGTGATAACTGGCATTATACACATCTAAAAAAGCCTGTAGAACATCCACGTATCTGTAGGTGTTGTTGGCCGTAAAATACCGCCACATCTTAGACTTTAAAGTTCTGTTAAACCGTTCTACAACCGCTGCTTTCACCTCCGTGTGTGTTACAAAATGTTGAACGCCGTGGTTGTTTAATAATTTCTGAAATGTCTTGTTTAAGAATTCTTTACCGGCGTCTGTTTGTAGTTTTTGAGGAACCCTGCCCTTCTCGAAGATGGCTTTAAAAGCGGCCGTGACGCTGGCCCCTCTTTTATCGCTTAACGGTTCTGCGTAGGCGTACTTGGACAGCACGTCTATGACGGTTAATATATAACAAACGCCGTTGTTATGTTTTGCTATATCTTGAAGGCTGATTATGTCAGCTTGCCACTGATAATCTATTTGAGCATTAACGATTGTAGGACGTCTCTTAAAACGTCTTCTGGCCGGTTTATGGAGCGAATACGCCTCCTCTCCTGATAGCCATGTCTTGACCAGGTCTCTGCTTACGGGCTCGTTTTCATCTGCAGCCCTTCTGTATAGGGCTTCGACACTTCCAAAGCTGCCAACCCCTCTTGTATCATAATAAAGTTTTCTTAACCTAACCCCCGACATGATAACATCGGTTACAACAAAATACAAATGAAAGACGATTGTTTTGTGTAAGGGCGTTTTATTAAAAAACAAATAAACAATACTACCAAGACCTAAGCAAAAGATACTTTACATTTTCATAGCAAACGTCATAAGTACGTATTAACACATAGCCACCTTGCGTTGTAACATTCCGCTTGTTTGTTCTAAATACACGCTATCCTGTAACGTTACATAAGAACTTAGTTAAATAGTCTTCGGGGGCCAAAGCCCCCTGAGACTATTTTTTTATACACGTTACACATACGCCTTTCTACGAGTCTTTGTATCAGCTTTCTATCAAGAGCCGGGCACATCTCCTGCATATCAGGTAGTTTTACGCTCGGGTCATAGGCGTAATGGATCTCATTGAGTGCAGATGTCAAGATCCTCAACAAATCGGGGTGTACAGTTTTCTTTTCAGGGTGCAGGCCGTACACCACTTTTAGCAGCTTATACAACTTGTAAGGGTCTAACAAACCACAAATATAACGTATTGTTCTTGCTCTGTATGATTCGCACAAACATTCGTGAGCCGCCTGCTGTGGATCGTTCATTTGGTGGCCATGACAAAGTCTGTAATAGTCACGTTTGACACAGTTTAGTACTACCGTCGCTGCGAAACCCTTAACTCCACGCCGTTCAAAGAAGGACAATCCTTCATCTTCATCTTTTTGACACGCGCCGCTCTTAGAACCGCATACACATCTGTCGCAGCCCTCACGGTTTTGGCACGTTGAGCTTTCAGCCTGTTTTGAACACCACAGACAATTAAAGATTACATTGCTCGCTTTTACAGGTCGCCAGTCTCCAGCCGCTCTTTTTGGGGGTTCTATCTAGGGTTCAAAAGAAGAAAGATTGACAGACCATTAGTTGAAGAAATAAAATACATCGTTATATAGATACATGTGGCATAACATTTTCATACTAACCTCCATATTTTCACCACCCTCTGCGGCAGCTCTGATATCCTGAGAGTCGCTAATGTCCTGCGATGCCCCGTCATCTTCGACGCTTGTACCGGGCTGTTGCAACACGACCTCCGCAGCAGCCGCATCCTCCTGAAGGTCCATGTCTTCATAGACAGGGTTGTTAGGAGGTGCTACATCCTCTTTACCATAGTGCATTATGAAGTAGGTGCATCCTGCTGGTGTTACTCTCTAGGGTCAAAAAAAGAAAGATTGATATGCCAATAGCTGAAGAAATAAAATACCTCATCTTTGTAACTGCCGAGCATAACATTTTCATTTTTATTTTATTTTTTTACTAACCTCTGCATTTTCACCAGCCTCTGCTGCGGTTCTGAAATCTTGAGAGTCGCTAATATCCTGCGCTGCCCCAACATCTTCGGCGACTGTACCCGATGGTTGCAGCACAACCTCAGCAGCATCCGTATCCTCCTGAAGGGCCATGGCTTCATAGACGGGTGTGTTAGGAGGTGCTACAGCCTCTTCATCTTCCTCCATATCCACGAAACTGGGGGCCGGCAAACAAGCTGCCACTACCAGAGCCCTCACTCTCGCTGTGGGCGTCCTTAACCAGAGACAACCTGCATACGCACTCCTTGAGACTGAGTTTTTGCACCCCCGACACAGGCCATTACCAAAACCAGTAATGTCGCAGCCCATATCCTTAGGTGTTTCTTGCTGAGCATTCTCGTCCATTACCAGAGTTGGTAAGCTGCGGTAATATCTACTGATAGGTTGTTGGGAGCCACCCCACATAGGGCTCTTCACAAGAGAGCTGTATCTCTTCATTTTGCTATGGGAACCTTCTCGTCTTCAGGCGGCTGCTTGCTGTACAGTGCTCTTAAGGATGCCATATATGTATCCTAAACAGCTCCTAAAAGGGGGCGACCCCTCTACACATCAACAATGCCTTAGAGGCGTCATAGGTCTCTGGCTCGCTGGTGTCTCCAGAAACAGCACCGCCCCTAGGACCGCCCCTAGGACGAGATGGACATCTCATGATGCTCACACTCTGACACAAACCCAGTGCCACACCCTTGTATTTCCAGGGGCTTGAGGCCTGTCACTTTTAAGGACACGCAGCTGAAACTTTTAAGGACACACACATGTCACTTTTGGGGACACACATGTCACTTTTAAGGACACAGCGAGGGGAGGGGGGACCTGTCACTTTTAAGGACACACATGTCACTTTTGGGGACACACATGTCACTTTTAAGGACACAGCGAAGGGGCGGGGGACCTGCGGAGGGGGACCTGTCACTTTTAAGGACACGAATGGTGATGGGTGGTATCCTCTTATACTACTGTGGCCCCCCCACTTTGGTTTTTTCAACAAATTTCCCCGATGTCTAGTGGTCTTTCTGTCCCCTGGGAACAGATTCGGACAAATGCCCCCATCCTCCCCCTAAGTGGAAGAAAGCATGTATTGCTCCTTTTTCAGGTGAGCGCATGGCCTAGGGTCAAGGCGTGCTGTGGGACAAAAGGTCTGTAATGCCTCGTTTGATGTGGGATATGGCCCTATGCATGGGGAGCATCCACATCCCTTTGTTTTTTGTTTTAATGAATTTCCCTGTTGTCTAGTGAGCTTCCTGCCCCCTCAAGTGGGCAAATTGGGGCAAATTACTGAACCTGCCCGCCCAGGGGGCGGAAAGACTGTAATGCCCTTTATGGGGTGGTGAAATGGCCCTGTGCATGGTGGGCCACCCCAACCCTTTTTTCCGCTCAGGGTGGCAGATTGGGGTAAACACCCCCATCAACCCTTTGAGGGCAGAAAGACTGTATTGCCCCCTTTTGGGGTGGGGCATGGCTATAGGTCAGGGTGGACAGCCCCACCCCTTTGTTTTTTTATTAATATATCCCTGGCGTCTAGCAGGTTTCTCCACCCCCTGAGTGCAGATTGAGGGGAATACCCAAATTGGCATCTCAGGAGGCAAGAAAGTCAGTAATATCCTCTTTTGAGGTGGGAGCCTGGCCTTATACATGGGACAGCACCCACCCCTTTGTATTTTATTTTGATTCTTTTCCCTGGTGTCTAGTTGGTGTTCTGCCCCCAGGGAGGCAGATTGGGGATATTCACATTCATCTACCCGCCGAGGGGGTCAGAAACACTGAAAGTATGAGGGGGTGGGGGAGCACAGACCCTTGACCAAGGGCCCACTCCCCCTTCCAGAAAATCCCTCTTGTCTAGTGGAGGCGCCAGGTGATCACATCCCACTTTGATCGCCAGGTGCTTTGCAGGGAAAGGGGGGCCTGCTGGAAAGCTGAGTTTCTCAGTCTTCCAGCAATACCTTCCTTTGGGCACTATTCCCTGACAGTGCAGAGAATGGGGCCGTTTTCAGTCCCCTCCATGCTCCCAGGGAAACTAGGTAGCCACCTCCTGGGTGTCAGTCCTGCTAATAATGCAATTGCGTCACTGACGCGATCTTGTCTTTTGCAGGACAGTCACAACCCCTAGGCTAGAGTGGGAGACTCTCCTGCTACGACCTAAGGGGCTGTGACAAGGGGTGCTGGGGCAGTGGAGCAGCACATAACAACTGTCGCTTCAGTGTCCGGTGCTTAGACTTGACCTCCTCATCCACAGCACCAAGCCGTGAGCACTATGGACATGGAGGTCACGTCCATAGTGTCAGAGGGGTTCAAACGAAGCGTGCCGTCTCCATTGCTTGCCCTAAATGTGCAAGCCTCCACAATGAAAAGGCTCCTATTCCACTTAATGTATAAGTTCTTGTGTTCTTCTATGAAAAATTAATCCTGTTAAGAAGAGTAGCCTTTTAGGTAAATGCTTACATTTATGAAAAAGCAGGTTTTTAATGGTCTGTGATGTCGCACATTTATATCATCACAAAGTAACAATTGTTTTTGCAAAATCCTACATAAACCAAGAAAATGACCCTTTATTCAGTGCATTAAATGCTTCCTGGAGAAATCTGGACTTTCATGAGTATTTTGTACATAAGTGCTATTTGTGCTGTCACTCATGAGGAAAAGCCAAGCAATGTATGTACTCTCATACCAAGAATTCACAAGTAACCACTGCAACACGGTTTCAGAGTACTAGCAAACACGCCCAGCATGGAATGCACATGCATAAAAATGCCAGGGCCAACTAACACTTGCAATAGAAATCTATACTACTGCACAAATGTGGGAAAGCAGGAAACTATGCAAGTTATTTGCAGGCCAGTATTCCAAAACTTGCTTAATAAAAGCTTGGAGGCATATCACACAGATGCCTTATTTACTGCAGAATATTCTGCATGTTTTCCTCTATTCTGGGAGTTTCCTCTGGCACCTTTCGGCAAGTCTAACCTGCCAAAGAGTTTCAGGCGAAACTTGCTGGTGGTGCAGTCACTGCCTCATGTGGTAAATACCCCAACTCTGGGGAAATAACCCATGTGGTTATTACCGCCTTTCTCATGATTCCAATCCTGCATGAACCCCTGTAAGAATGCTCTGATAATCAAGGTCGACGGGCCTGATAATGAGTGTCGGGGGTCAGATGGGGGGATTATTGCATCTGATAAATTCCAACCCTGGAGTGTTAGGAATGACTCGGAGTGATAATTATTGCTTATCCCTAGTAATTAGTTGGATTCCGTTTCTAGAGCTGCATCAACAACATTTGGAAAACAATGTTAAAAAAAATCTTATGCTTCAATAAAGTCAGCAGAAGGGAAACAAATGTATTCATGAATCCAGCTCTTCATGGCATGCACCACATAAGGAAGTATTGTCAAAAAGAAGATTGAGAAATGCTGCCTGCTGCCACCATAGTTCACTGAAAGCCCCCAGTGGAACACAACTGAGTGACAGAGAACTTCACCGAAGGAGGCGCTACAGAAGGTATACTGCTGTTTGAGTACAGGTCTTTCTATCATCTCATATGTGTAAGATTTAATCTCCATCGAATTTGTAGGGTTGAATTTCTACAGGCATGATTCAGGGTGGCTGGCAATGAAAACCCTCTGGTTTCTTGAATAAATGCGAAATCTAGAGGAGAGTTGACTGGTGGAATTTCCCCCAACATACAGATAGCATGGTGGTGAAATTCCACGGGTGGTTTTTGCACTTCCTCAAGACATCAGCAGATTGTCAGTCAGTCAGTCAAAGAAGGCTTTATTTCGGCCGTATGGCCATAAAAGCACATAAAATAATACAAATACATTTTATACAATAGTAAGGGAACAAATGTTAGAATAAAATGTCGTCATAGGGCTAAAAGTGCAAGTCCAGATTGTACAAGATTTTCTGGCTCAGCATTGACTGCACTCCCTCTTAACAATTCTTAGTACTAGAATAATGCAGGCAATATTCAACAGTGGATGTGTATTCTACATCACAGCAAGAGGGGTTGCAATATCCTGTGTTATTAATAATTGCTGTTGCATTAATATATGTAAAACTCAAATCAGTTGATACATAAAAAAGTTTCTAGCTTTGACTGATAGCCCATAGGCATATATCAATAAACACATTAAAAACAATTGAGATATAAAACATTTTTTAAAAAACAACCCAAAAGAAAAGAATTTACGGAACAATATTCAAGCAGTAGGAGTGTGCAGGCATAACATAGCAACATATTTAATGGGCAATAGGAGCTAAGGATTTTCTAAATTCTTTTTCTTTAAAATGCCCCTGCGAATGCACCACATCGCATAAAGAAACCTGGAAATAGCAAACACAAATAGAGTGTCTGTTTCGTATTTGAGGAGCCTAAAGACCTCAGTATGATGTCTAATCCCCAAATTTCTGCAGAGCTGGAACACCCACTTAGACCTTGGCCTACTGTAGGCGGGGCAGAAGAAAAGAACATGTAGTTCTGTTTCTTCAACTGTGTCACACCCTGGGCAATCTAGTTTGAGTGCTCCCTGCCAGTTATTGGTAAATGCTCGAAGCGGAAGCGCCCCGTGTCTAAATTGGAGGAACAGTTTCTTTGCCAAGAGTGGTTGGATACTATCAAGTGCCAACTCCAACTTGTATTGCTGTTTGAAATCCAGAAATCCCGGCGCCAATATAGAAGTGGTCTAGAGGCGACTACATCGGCTATGGGACCAATCCCCAAGTCCATCCTAAGTGGTGTTAGAGGAGTGCTCTTAGGGAGGCCCAACAATTTCCTGAGAAATAGATTCTCTGTCATGGATAGCGGAGTTGGTGGGCAGTGACCCCATAGTTCTGCCCCATACAGTGAAGCTCCCCTAGCCTGTATTTTATAAATTTCTGCTGGTGGACCTATCACTTTCTGAGAGCAATTTTTGTGTATTTTTAAAATGCCCCCTGTAAACTGAATCAATTTTAAATTAGCTTTCTTTACTTGTGTCCCCCAATCCATCGTATCGTTAAGTGAAATCCCCAGATAATCAAAAATGGACACCCTCTCTAGTGCCCTGCCATCCAATTGAGGGTGTGGACAATTGGTGGTATTAGCATGGAAAACCATGTATTTTGTTTTTTGGAGATTAATCTCCAGTCCCCTCTTCCTGCAAAAAGCACTGAATTCCTCAAGTACCCGCTGCATACCCATAGGTGATTTAGAGAGTAGCAGCGTATCGTCCGCAAACATAAGTGCTGGAATTTTGCGGTTCGCCAACCTCAGGGCGTCTATGTCTTTCCCTGCTAGTAAGGTTTCAATTAAGCCATTTAAAAAGAGAGAGAACAGTGTCGGGGCCAAGACACATCCCTGTCTCACCCCTTTCTCTACGGGAAAGGGAGCGGTCAGTTCACCTTTTTTACCATATCTTATTCTCGCATAATTGTCTTGGTGCAGACGTTTCAGCTGGTGGCAAAGATAATCTGGTACTCCCATATCGAGGAGTATGCCCCATAGCTGATCTCGCTGAACCATATCAAATGCGGATTTAAGATCCACAAATGTGAGATAGAGGCTGCCACCCTCTAAAACCACAATTTTCCAGTGGATCAGTTGCAATCTAAAGATCTGGTCGATAGTCGAGGTCTTGGCCCTAAATCCAGCTTGTAAAGGTGTTAGTACTTTGTTCTCTTCTATCCAGGATTGCAAACGGCCCAGAAGCACACGAGCAAAAAAATTTTGGGTTACATCTATGAGGCTTATTGGGCGATAGTTTGCTGGGTTGAGTGGTGTACCTTTTTTATAAATAGGAATGATTTCTGCCCCGGCCCAGGTCGGGGGCAGCGCCATGCCTTGTAGAATGGCATTAAATAGTGACCATAAGTAGGGTGCCCAGACTACTTGTTCAGATTGGAATAGATCACCAGGGATCCTATCTAGCCCAGGTGCTTTTGCTGGGAGTAGGTTCCCCAGAGCCACTGTGATCTCCTTCATTGTACAAGGGGGAGCGTTCGAGTTTGGGGGATTTACTTCTAGGGTAGCTAATACTTCCCTAACATCTTCAGCTTCTTCTACAGACCTCGAATATAAGGTTTTAAAGTATGATCTCCAGACTTCTTCCCCCAAATTTGGTCCAATAGCTGATTGACCTTCAGATTTCCCTGTCTTAACTAAATTCCAGAAGCCTCGCATTTCATGGTTGTCTAAAGCTATTTTTGTTGCTTCCCATTTATCTGTTTCCCAATTGGTTTTTGCTCCAGCTGTGATTTTTTTATATTGGACCCTGGCTTCCTTTATTCGTGGTTTGTCATTCGTTTTAATAAAAATCAGTAAAGCCTGCTTGGCTTCCCTGCATGATTTA
Organism: Calotriton arnoldi; assembly: GCA_963921515.1. NCBI lineage: Eukaryota > Metazoa > Chordata > Amphibia > Caudata > Salamandridae > Calotriton > Calotriton arnoldi. Next base: position 643,832 of record CAWUFW010009300.1, on the reverse strand, counting down.
TTGTACCATGGATGCTTGGATTTGGAATTCAGCCTGATCTTATCACTATTATAAAAAAATTGTGCCAATGTGGAGAACAAATCCTGGTGGTTTTTTTCCATTGCCAATTGCGATGCAGAGCCACAACTAGTTACAGACAATCGAAATGCAACTTCTAAAAAGGGGGCAATTTGTTGGTACAAGGTAGCCACTTTGTCCGTTGATTGTGCAAAAAAAAAAAACAGCGTACCCTCCTCCCTCCTTCAGTCGCTACTAGGTTTGGGGTAGGGTGTGAAGATGTGCTTTGGAGTTCCTTAGGCACGGGAAAGATTATTTCTAGGGCCAGCGGGTTGTGATCGCTTTCATGACGGGAGCTAACCGTGAAATCCATAGTCTTATTCCATAATCGGACATCTACCAAGATGTAATCTATTATAGATGCCTGTCCCGGCCTATTAAAGGTAAAATTCCCAGGACTGTCGGAGGGGAATCGGCCATTGCAGGCCCTTAGTGAGTGACTAAGTATAACTGCATTTATCTGTAAAACTAAGGGTGTCCATGCCCGTGTTGGCTGGATGTTAGCTTCTGGGATTAACCAGACCGAGTCTTCCTCACTTGTAATAGATGTAGTGATGCCATTCAGGGGCTCGAATTGACAGTTAAAATCTCCGCCTATGATTACGTAACAATTCTCTGGTATAGTGTGGAGAAATGTGGTGAGGCAGTCGAGCGTCTGAGAGGTGTGTCCCTGACTCACTGGTCGAGAATAAACATTAATTATTGCAATCTGCAGGGAGTTATAAAAGGAAAGAAGAATGCACAGGATGTCAGGGGAAAAAGTCTCTAACTTTTTAACATTGCATCCCAAATGTACGCCAACCCAGGTACATAGACCCCCCGAGGGTCTCCCCCTAGCCTCCTGAACAGCTGGAATACAATATGTAGCGTAGCCCACTCTATATAGTTCTGTCTTTGACCATGTTTCCTGGAACAGGCATAGCTCGTGTTTATCTACAAAGTCTCCCCAATCTGGGAAGTCCAGTTTCGAGCTAAGACCTGCTATGTTCCAGGATAAGATCCGAGTATTTTGTGGTTCATCTGTATTAACTAACAAGGTCTGGGGGGTACGACTTTCCTGTGATGGAACTTGCTGTATCTCCTTATCATTGTTCCCTGGCCCTCCCCCTAGACTACGTTCATTAGCCCAATTTATATTACTCAGTGGGCTAAGAGTATGGGTTGTGGCGATAGCCTCACAGGTCTTCTCTAAGGCTTTATTTCCCTCCTTCGTCCCTCCATTCGTTGGGAGATCAGCTTGCTGTGTGTTTCCCCATTTATCCTCGTTATTATTAATGGGCCTTTTTATTGGTGGAGTTTAGTCAGTCTACCAGGTCCAGAGAACTAAATCTGTTATTAACAGGGATGTTATACGCCATTGTTTTTTGGCATTCCCAGCCCGTGTTTGACGTAGCACCATTCTGATCACTTGATCCCCAGTTCCTATACATGATTCCCTCTTTGTCAGGCATAGGCCTGGAGGGGTAGAAATAACCCAGAGGCAAAGAGAGAATACCCCCTAACTCCCTTGAGTAGCCCCAATCCAAGATGTGTTGGACCGTCCGGGTATCTCTAAAGTTGATCACAACACAATCCCCGGGTATGTCCTTTCGTCTCCGCCCCAACCAGCTGACCCTGCGTGTGAATAGAATTTCGCTTTGTTCTTGGTAGGGGAGAGGCCTATATTTATTTAACCAAAAAATGGTTTTGTTTTTGAGTTCAGAGTGTGTCTCCCCTCGGCCTATATCCAGCTCTGGTAAACCAGCTAGAATGTTGACATAGGGAATGGATGCTGGAGGCAGATCTATACAAGGGAGTAGGGATTTTATTTCCCTTGCTTTAGAGTGTAAAGTGGTCCTGGTGTGAACATCACGATTACTTTGGGTTTGATGTTTATTAGATGGGCCTGATATTGTTACTATATGCCTACTATCATGTGCGGTGTCGGGGCAATGGGAAGGCCTCTGTTGAGGATTAGCTGGGTCCTGGTTCTGGTTCTGTGGGGCAGGTGATGTAACCGTGGGAGGAGCATTCTTTTGTACGATTGGATTGGGCCCTACAGAGGGGAGTGGATCGTTGGGGACAGGTGGGGTTACCTGGTTTTGGTGCAAAGCCAACTTTGAGATTGGAGATTTGATAGATTCAATTGTATTGAAAATAGCATCTACTTTGCTCCCCCAATAGTCCATCAATGTTGATAGATTGTCAATGCGTCTCATTACAGCATCGAGTTCGGATTTTATAGAGTAAGCAAAATGTGCTTTAAGTTCCATTAGCAAATTGGATGCCCACGACGGGTGCTCCGATATTTTCTGCCAACACTCATCAGTGCCTTGTCCCCCTGGAGGCTGATTGGGTAACATACCGGGGGTTTGTTTTACCTGCCTTCCTCCCTTATGTGTAGCTTGTTTTCGTTTCCCACCTTTCTTTTTCGCACCACCTCCCGCAGGGATCTTAATAATGTGACCAGAGGCTATCTTTTCTTGTGCACATGGGGACTCCGTATTTGGGGTCGCATTTAGTGTTGGAAGTAAATGCGAAGTCTCTGGCTCCGTGGATGTTGAGCTGTGGGCAAAGATCGGTGTTAAAGAGAGACGTCTCTCGGTACGCTCAATTTCGCTAGACACTGCTCCTATAGCCCGCTGAAGCATTTTGTCAATTGCGGTCGGTTGGGCAGTAGGAGTTGGCAAAGGAGCCTTCTGCCTGGTGGTAGGCCTTGTCGCCGGGGGAGAACGTTTGCCCATGGCTGTTTAGGATCCAAACCTCACCAGTCCTCGCCAGTGGTTTGAAGTGTTGTTAACTTCCAAGATGCAGCAAACACTAAACACTTGAGGCTCCTCCAGCCTAGAGATTTGCTAATTGGGACTCTCCAACTCACTTTCTCATTAACAGTTATCTAAATATAGACAAGTAGACAAATCGGAGGAGGAACCAAGGGGGATGGCCCAGCCCAGCCTCAGTCGGTCTCGGACGGGCACAGACGGGCCCGCCCTTGGCCCGGGCTTCGCCCGGCACCTCCCGCGCGGCGGGGTGCGAGGCAGCGCTTTGTAGCGCGATGGAAACGCCTCCGCCCTCAGCAGCTGTGGGTAGTTACCGGCGTTGCACTCTGGGACACCGAGTCCCACCAGAGTGTAGCTGTCACGACACTGGCACCAACAGCAGCAGCAGCGGGAGACCCAGTGAGGCTCGGGGGCTCCTCAGGTGAGAATAGGAAGTTCCAAAGCTCCCCGGTGGTCCTACAGGCAGCGGACCAACAAACAAACACGGTCAGACAAACCCCGCACTGCTGGGCGCGAGGCAGCGCTTTGTAGCGCGATGGAAACGCCTCCGCCCTCAGCAGCTGCGGGTAGTTACCGGCGTTGCACTCTGGGACACCGAGTCCCACCAGAGTGTAGCTGTCACGACACCGGCACCAACAGCAGCAGCGGGAGACCCAGTGAGGCTCGGGGGCTCCTCAGGTGAGAATAGGAAGTTCCAAAGCTCCCCGGTGGTCCTACAGGCAGCGGACCAACAAACAAACACGGTCAGACAAACCCCCAGATAGCATGGTGGTGAAATTCCACGGGTGGTTTTTGCACTTCCTCAAGACATCAGCAGATTGTACATTTCTTTGTCTTAGTTTCATTTTTCTGGCTATCAGTAACCTAAATGCAGCAGCGGCTACAATAACTACTGAACGTGATCTATAATCAGAATCACACAACTACAGACCAGCAGGGCGTGCACCCTCATGGTGCTCTGCAGCTGCCATTCTATTACTCTGACTTCATTCTGCAAATCTGTCATGAAGCTGGCGTAGTACACACTAAAACCAGAGTTATGATTGGGACGGTTTCTAGGTCCTCAGGTCTGCTGTCCATGCTGAATGGCTTGTCTGTATAACTTGGTCCAGCCATGACCGCAAACAGTATATGCTTTCATACAAACTGGAGACAATGAGGTGTAAAAATGAAACAAGGAAGGCAACAGGCATTTTACCCCCATGCACCCAGGATGTGGAACAACATCCCATCCCGTATCCATTAGGACCGCCCCAACACTTCTCCAATTCAGAAAAGAGTTGAAGACTCACTTCTTTAAAGAACTCTACATCACAGTGAAGTAGTCGATAAAGCAGCTACTTCTCAAATCCCTTGTTTACTGTGTCTTTGTTTTTGACCCTTTACGGAGCTTTGCTGCCTTTGGCTAGATGTGTGCCATAGAAATACCACATGCATATATACATACATTAAAAAAACTTAATAATAATACAAAATCACCATTTTTTCCTTTCAGTGAGAGGTCTGGTCTCAAAGGTGTTGTCCTCTTGCCGGAAAGCAAGCCACGGTGCTGCTGAAGAGAATCTAGTGGTCCGAGCATGTGGCCCCTACACACAGCATTTGCTTCATTAAAGTGCCACACACAATACATTGCATTACACAGCACGGCTGCATTGCACATAGGTGTGCCCATTCAATTGCATATGCCAGTACTGTCAAAATACTATTTTGCACCGATGTATTTATGTTTTACGAAGTCTTATTGATAAGTTGTTCTACCTTCATATCATGTTCTTGGGAACCAAATGTTGCATCATCACGCCAATGATTGTTGATATGTTTGGAGTTTAATTGCTGCTCCTGGGTTACACAGTCAGCCTCAGAAGCCCGTCTGCTTCGAACGGCTGTATATATTTTTCATATATTTCATCTTTCGCCGGCAGGGAGTTCTGGGAAACGGGGAACAATCAATATTGTACAAAGAGCGGCGCCCACCGCCCAGTCCGTTTAAGCTGCATCCCGTGAGGCCTTTAAACGAGCTTGCTTGTGACAAGCCACCTATTTATGAGTTTGTCAGCCGCGAGAAAGTTTAGAGCCCGCGGCTATTGATTTCTCCACTCGCCTCGCCCCTACCCCCTCGCATCTCCCGGCCTCAGCTGGGAGCCCCTTGGAGGGCCCCTGTCAGAAGCGCCCAATGCCGCGTTATCTGCCCCGTGCCTTGCACCGGGGAAGCGCGCGCCGCGGTAATTAGAGCGCTGCTGGAATTCGAGGCTGAAGAGTCTCATCTCACACTCTTTTCTTCATGTTTTATCGGTTTTACATACCCAGGTGCCCTCGTGACGTGTCTGAAAGTGACACAGTCCAACCCTTTGCATGATGAATTGCTTGCATGCATTGTGCATGAGCTGCCGTGTACCTCCCTGGAGGAACCGCGCTCATTCTTTACCGAGTAAATGGCTCCACAGGAGACGTCCTGGGAGTCTGGCGCTCATTACGGGAGCTTTTCAGCCGGACAACCGTCTCCCGAGGCTGTCTGCATGAAGCCGCAGCGGAGCTAGCCTCATTCTGTCCGCAGCCTCTTCCTGATGGACATTAGAAGAAGCCTGCCATGCTTGGACCAATCCCTGGGGAGCGCTGGTCTCGGGGCGTCGTGAACCTCCAGCTTTAGCAGCTACAGCGGGGGTGGGACTCTTTACGAACCTCTTCTGTCCCAATTTGACAAATGCTCACAATTAACACTACTAAGGAATACAGGGTCAATAGAAAGGCATCAGGAGCAAGGGAGATGAAGGATGGGTAAACAGAAAAGACAGAGAAGGAAGGAATATTGAATGGAAGGAAGGGTGAAAGGATGGGCGGGTGAGTGGATGGATACCACTCTATGCCAGGCCACTCTATACCACTTCACTGTACTTCATTCCACTCTATGACACTCCAGTCTACACCGCTCCACTGTATGCTACTCCACTCTATGCTGTTCCACTGTACGCAACTCTACTCGAGCCATTCCACTCTATGCTATTCCACTCTACGCCACTCCACTTACGCCACTCACTGTACACCAGTCCACTGTGCGCTATTCCACTCCATGGCACTCTACTCTACACCACTCCGCTCTATGCTATTCCACTCTGTGCCATTCCACTGTACACCTTTCCAGTATACACTTTCCATTCTATGCCACTCTACTCTACAACACTCCACTCTATGCTATTTTACTCTATGCTTCTATAATAGACCTCACTCTACTACACGCCACTCCACTCTACTCCACTCCACTCTACGCTACTCCACTGAATGTTATTACACTGCACCACACTCCATTCTACACCACTCCACTCCTCACCACATCACTGTACGCTATTCTACTGTATGCCACTCCACTCAACACCACACAACTCTACTCCACTACAGTATACACTATTTCACCATACACAACTACATTCCATGCAACTCAACTCTATGCAATTCATCTCTATGCCATTCTGGTATACCTCACTTCCTTGTACGCCATTCCACTGTATGCTATTCTACTGCACGGTACACCAATGTACGCCACTCCTCTGTATGCCACTCAACTGTACACCACTGTACTCTACACCAATCCACTGTAAGTCACTCCATTGTACGCTATCCCACTGTATGCTACTACAGTCTACGCCACTCCACTCTACACCACTTCACTATGTGCTATTCTAGACTATACAACTACACTCTACACTATTCAACTGTATGTCACTACACTGAACCTCACTCCACTATATGCTGCTTCACTCTACATCATTGCACTCTATGGTAGCTCACTAAATGCTATTACACTATAACACACTCCATTCTATGCCACTCCACTCTTTGCCACTCCACTGTACGCTAGTCTACTGTCCGCCACTCCACTTTACGTCACTACACTCTGCAACATTCCACTATACGCAATTCCACTCTATGCCACTCCACTGTACACCAATTCACTCAACACTACTCTGCTGTACCCCACTCCAGTCTACGCCACTCCACTATACAGTATTCCACTGTATGGAACTACAGTCTATGCCACTCAACTCTACGCTATTCAACTGTATGCCACTCCTCTCTACCACACGTCACTGAACGCATCTCCATTGTATGCTATTCCACTGTACGCTACTCCACTGTGCCCCACTCCCCTCTATGCCACCCCACTGTATGTCACTGCAGTGTACGCCACTCCACTATACACTATTCCGATCTATGTCACTCTAGTGTACGCCGCTACAGTGTATGCCACTCCTCTGTATGTCACTCTACTGTACACTACTCCACTGTATACTATTTCAGTATATGGTAGTGTACTATGAGCTATTTCACTGTATGCTACTCCACTCTACACCACTCCCTTGTATGTCACTCGAGTGTACGCAATTACACTGTACGCCCCTCCACTCTACCACACTCTACTCTATACCATCCCATTCTATGCCAGTGCACTCTACAACACTACCCTGTACGCTACTCCACTTTATGCTACTCCACTGTCCACACTATGTCAATCCAGTGTAAGCTAATCCACTATAATCCACTCCACTCTATGACACTCCATTGTACACTACTCTAATGTACGCCAATCTACTCTATGCTATTGCACAGTATGCAACTTCACTCCACACTGCTCCACTCTATGCTATTTCACTCTACCCTCAGTGCTTAATTTGAGCCAGTGGTTACCATTGGAGGGCACGGGGACTTATTTTTGCAGACCGTCACTTATTTTTCCATATGAGATATTTACAGAGTGCAAGAGAGGGAAAAACACACAGATTGGAAAGATGGAGGATGGAAAAGATGACAAAGCCGTCACAAACAGAAAGCAAAAACCAGCAAGAGTGAGAAAAAAGGGCAGGGAGTGTCTGGTAGTGGACTAAAGACTACCAGCTTTGGTATTCAGTGCACTGACACTTAATTGCACTGGCCATCAGCTTCCGAGCAGAGTGCACTGTACACTACTCCAATCTATACAATTCAACTGTATGCCATTCCAGTCTGTGCCACTCCACTATACGCTATTCTACTTTATGGCACTCCAGTGTACATTACTCCGCTGTACCCCACTCCACTGCATACTATTCCACTTTACCCCACGCCACTGTACGCCAATACACTCAGTGACACTCTACTATATTCCACTCCATTATATGCTATTCCACTGTGCGCCACTCCACTATATGGCACTCCAATGTATGCTATTCCATTGGACACCACTCCACTTTACGGCACTCCACTCTACACTATTCCACTGTATGCCACTTCACTTTAGCACACTGTGCTTCACTCTAATGCACTCTACCTCACTCCACTGTACAACACTGTTCTCCACTCTATGCCACTACACTGTACTCCACTCTACAACAGTTTCAAACACTCTTCAACACAGCATACCAGTCCACTATATGAGACGTCACTCATCTAAAAAACACTTTACGCCACTAGAGTGTACTACACTCCAAGGCACTGTACTATACGAGACATAACTCCACTCTATAACACTTTAACCCACTCCACTCCTTCGCACTCACCTCCACGACACTACAGTCAATGATACTCCACTACACGACACTCTACTGTACAACACGCCACTCCACAGTACAACACACCACTACACTCTACAATACCCCACTACACTATATGACACACCACGCCACTCCACTATATAACACTTTACTCCACTTATGCAGCACCATTCCACTCTACTCCACTCCACTATGTTCCACTCCACAACAATACTCTCTATGGCACCTCACAGTACGACACTGTCCTTTACTATACTCTATGACTCTGCACTTAAAAGCACTTAATTAAATGGCACTCCTACATTATGATTTCAAACACATTTTTATTTAAAAATAAAAACCATTTAAATTAATGAAACACCCAAAGGTTAAAGCTAAGTTATAGTTAGGAAAACTTTATAATTTCTCCTGTTTGTATAGTTTATGTTGGGTTGAATAAATAAAGTTTTCCTAAGTATAACTTAGCTTTACCCTTTGTTTTTTTCATTAAGTATATATATATATATATTCCTTTCGACCTACGTTTTCACAGACTCCCCTATTCCATCGGGGAAAAACGAGTGCGAACTCCAGTTATTTGTGCAAAAAGATGATTTATTTCGCCCTTACACCGCCATGGCGCGTTTCGGCCTTGACAGGCCTTGATCACATGACGTGTCTGCAGAGTACATTTGCATATTTAAAGTGTCTAGTGCATGCATTCATGGTACGCAAATAGTATAGAAAGAGAAGGCATACTATTGAGAGCAGATAATGCATTTTCAATATTTAAGGAAATTTGATACATGACCACAGCTGATATTTAAATAATTAAAATAATTAATTAAAATACCATTGGCGAGCAGTAGATTTTTGTATTATACATAACAAAAATTAATGTTTTCTATTTACATGCTCATGTATTTCATTTTTATACACATTGTGATCAATTTGTGTACTCATTTCATAGTGATTATTTACTATTCATTACATTTCCTCAAAGCGCGATTTGTAAAGCCCAAGTGGGCCTGCTCATGTCCCTTCTCTATATACTTTCTTTGTGTTAAAGTGCATCAGTGCGATAAAATCTAACAGTGCCACCCTAATGAACTCATATGTTCATAAAGTGCAAACGTGCATACATAAAAAATATAACAATTTAAAAACATGACATTGTATTGGATTCAGCGAATGGTTAAAAGGGATATGTATATTTGAACTCCAATCGCTGTTTATGCGATTGCCTTATTCCTATATACTGTGATGTTATAACATTATAGGCACAAAAGAAATCCTCACTGGAATTATGGCCCTGTGGTGTCTTAGGGGCCCATTACGATGGCGGGCGGAAGCACAACCGCCGTGCTGGCGGATGCAAAAACCACCAGTTACCGCCGGCACGCAGCAGTCCACACGCCCGCCCAATTACGATGCGAAAAGCAGGCCAAACACCGCCGGCAAGCCAGCAACACCGTCCGCCATCAAAGTGCGCCCGCACACGTAGCGGCGCAGCACAACTGACACACACCGTCCGACCAAACACGTCCCGCCCGGCGCATAAATTACGATGCCGCAAACAAACGGCTCCCACGGCAAAGAGACACCGCACGTGAAAGAGAGGCGGAAACACGGACGCAGAGCACGGACAACGAAGAAGCGGCACCCCGGGCATGAATCCAGCACTGCAGGCCCTTCCCATGCTTCTGCTGATGCACCACCAAGGACGCAACGTACCGCGGAGACGCAGGTAGGCACACACACAACAAGTGCACGCAAACAGCGCACACAGTGCAAGGGCGGATAAAGCGGACAACCCCCACCAGCGCGTGCACACTACACATCCACCATTGCATCCACATATGACACACAGGCCAAATCCTAACATCGCGGAACACATGTGTACACACCACCTGGGACTAGGAACCAACCACCCCGTCACGGCCCCAAAGCGCCGATGACGCCGCCACACATGCGCACAACGCAGAGGCCAACCGCAGCGCCATGCATGCGTCGCACACAGACACAGGGACACAACCAAGCAGCACACACATCAGCCCCACCCCGAACGCACATGACACGTGACAGGCCGGCCACAGACATGTCCCCAACGCCCAATTCACGGACAACACCCAACGCCACACAACCGACGCACACATGTCAGTGAAGACACGCAACAGCAGGACACACCCCAGTGTAACAAACATGGCGTAGCACACAGCGGCGGCAACACCAACTAGGAGAAGCAGGGCTCCTTCGGGAAGAGGAACGCCAGTACCACACTGAAAAACCCATACCACCCTGCACATATGAACAAGACACATGAAACGGAACACCAAAGAGCCCGGGGACCGACAACAGGTGGCCCAAGAATTACATCCACACACAAGGCCCAACGCAGAGCGGAAAGGCAGCCTGCCGCCCACACAAGGGAGAGCAGACAGCACTGAATGACCTTCCATTCCAACTCCGAAACCACAGCCCTACGACAGAAGCCGGTGAATACAGCCATTGTCCAAGAATAGACCAACACAGGCATGCCGAGGAGACCGACCACACGGCAGATAGCGCATATCACAGAAGCACACAACGGACGGGGAAGAAAGAAGAAAACACTCCCCCATGTCGGCCACATGCAAGTTAATTGGAAGGAGTCACACAGCACTGACCTTGAACTGTCTGAGAAGCATGTGGGAAGAGGGCCCGTGTCCTCCAAACAAGCCAACAGAACACAAGTCCTGTCTCCCCACGACTACACAGAGCTCACAGCAACCCCGGAGCGTGCACATTGCAGACTGCACACACAGCCGGAGCACGCCACCTCTACGAACCGCTGCGAAATGGCAACCGCAACACACCTACCCAACTACGCCGAACAGCTCAAGCTGTACCAAACCAACACGATACATACATTGGGATGCGATCTCCTGTCCCTGCTGAACGTAAGTTACCGACTGACTTACCGCATCACATTGTTCAGCTGCGTCATGCCCGTCTTCTACTGTCGGAGGTGTCCCTACCAGCATCCCGTCGAGATATGCCTCTCCAACCCGGCATGTCTGAAGGCGGACCTGCTACCACTACTCCTCCCTCTGGACGCACACGACAGGGCCTGCTCTGCCTATGGGGGCATGGCGTATGTGGCCAACATCGCACGCGCACTGAAATGGAACCACTGTGCCTCCACACGACGGATCATCGAGAACAGCTACATCGAATGTCACCCAGCATGCCCCATCATGGTCCTCCAAGGGACAACCTACGAACAACACCTTGACAGCCACCATCCGCTTCATTGGCTGGCAAACATGTACACCACCAATGACATGGAAGCCCTGCTGGACGGCATCGCATACCTGTCAACCTGTAAATACGTCGGACCACAACGCAGGTTCCCCGAGTGACCTATGAAGTCCAACCCCGCACCCATGCTCAGCTTCCGCACGGACTGGCCAGTCACCACCACAACAGCCATACCAAACGACCGGCAACTGTAACCACACCATCAACGACATCGCCATGACATCGGATATGACCGGGACATGCACACTGTTCCCCATCACATCCCGGAACACCGCATGCATCGTGGGAGGCAGTGGCATGGGCTCTGTGCATCGCACCCACATGGACGGAACTGCACGAACAACCAGGACACGACATGGATCCAGCGCACATGGACACACACACCGCTCAGTGGACATGAATAGGTCGCCTGGAGTCTGTGGGTGCTGCACCCCTCCCACCCCCGCCCCGGGAATCCCATACCAGGACCTTTGCATGGACGACAAGTGCATACAACAACAACACGACCCCAGTGACTGTGACATGTCCAGTAACCACCACAGTGCAACAACAAGTGGCACGCCGCTGCATGCACGCAAGCACATGCCCTGATGTCAACTCACATGCACGCGTGCATGAGGAACAACCGCAGCAAACCTGTCACATGGAACTGAGATGGACTGTGCCCATGATGCCGAGCGGTCTGGTAGGCTACATGTATACCGTCTGTGTCAAAGTCCGCAGCTCCGCAGCTATACGTAAATGTACATTAGCACAGCCTTGGCCAAGCAGATGTAACCCCACACCCTATCCCATTTGTTATCATGCTCAGTATATCCTCAACATGTATTCCGCTGCCAGTAGTGTCCACTATACTGCATCACAGAGGACAGAAGACTCAATATAATGTTTGAAACCAGAACTGTCTCCGCTGACTCATTTCACAAGTACGAATGAGAGAGGATGAGAGTATGTGAAGTACACGGCAGTCGTGACATGACCATGTAGTCCACTGGTATTGGATGTCAACGCAAATGAGTAGCACTACTGTGGAAGACACACATGTGTCGTGTGAAGTCGTATGGACGCAGTGCTCAGGTGGGTGGGTGCGACGGGTAGATGCGCACATGCCAAGTTGGAGCACGCCGTGTTGGGAGGGGTCATGAACAGTACACCACCGCTTCCCTGGGCATTGTGAGAGGACACCTGTCGGGGGGAGTGAACACGTGTGTGCACAGCAGCCGGGCACACGTACAAAGCGGTACCAGGCGCACCTCAGCCCACCCTCTGTGGACAAGCTGGATCCTGTTGAGCGCCCGCCATGCCCCTTGACAAGGCACACACAGCCCCAGTCGACCAGGTGTAACCCCAACATAGTCAATCCGCACAGGCGATACAGGGCACGGGATGGCAGTGGAGCATGGTGTGTGAGAGGTCTCCTCGCGCTCCTCCTGGTCATATCACGCAGGCAATAGAACCTCAACGTCTAGCATGGCACAAGTCAAATGGAAGTGTAGGGGGACGCACCACAGCACGAGCAGCACTGACGTCACGGGAGGTGGCTCGCACCATCCCATCCATTGTCCATCATACCAACCACGCCACATGCCATTGCGACTAAGTGCAAGCGCGTGCGCCACCACCCCCGAGCCCTCCCCAGAGAGGCCAAAGAGTGAATGTGTGGGCCAACAGCCACAGACGGACGCGGCCTGGCCGCAAGGGCAGCCACAGCCACTGGGTGTCGCAGGTGGCGGATCCGGAAGGCGAAGACTGTGATGCATAGTCCATGCAGGCCGGGTCTCCATTTGGGGCACCACGCAGGTGGACGGCGTCCCGCCACACATCATACCCTGAGACAGCCCACTCGTGCAACTGGACCCACACATACACTCCTTGCCCTCTCTGGTGCGAGCTTGGGGCTGCCTGTGCAAGCGCTAGCCTCGCAGGTGAGCATGCATATTGGGGGGCGAGGGGAGGACATGAGGGCTGGGGCGATGATGACTGTATCACTGTCAGTTAGTACAAGGGATGACCCAGATGTGGAAAGGAAGAGACGTGTCCCGTGTGTACTGCAACTAGTCGCCAATCCAACTACCCCCCCATGTCCGGAATGTAAGCCCGCACCTAGGCCCGCCCATCCGCCACATCGAACATACCACCAGCACGACAACCTTCCCATTCGAAACACTGACTGGGGGTGGCGACCAGTGAACAATCATGTGTAGCCTACCCACGCGTACATGTGGGCCCTCCATGATCCATGTCACCTGCGGCAAAGACATGACATGCGCAATGAGGGAAGTGAGGAGAGCGGCCCGCCCCACGCGCAGAAGGTGCATCAGCTCCACAGACCCAGCAGCGAGTCCAGCAGGGGTCACATGTGCAGGGGCAGCTGTGCCTGGTGTGAAGGCACATGCATATAGACAGCACATCGACCAATGTGTAGTCTGCCCACATCCACAGTCCATCATCATGCGGACATAGGAATTGAACACAGGGCAACACATCTTAGTTGGTGCACCCACCGTGACCAACAATGCGCAATCATCGACGTACCCGCCCTGTGCATGGCCCCCCACCCAACGGAGGCACATCCAGTGCCACCATCCCACACACACAAGCCTTCCACGGAACATGCTGTGTCCAATGGTCAGTACAGAGTCAGCGCCCATCTGGTGGATCCTGAACAGGAGACACATGCACACACATGCCAGCTCCCACTATGTACGTCTGCCACCTTGCACGTGCAATGCAACCTCTCACCTGTGACGTGTGACTGCAAGCACACAGCCGTCTTGGCATGGGGCTGTCAATGTGGACACCAGTCAATGTTTCGGGAGCTGTGATCCGTACAGTGCTGTACATAGGGTGCAGTGCTGACACCTACTACTGTCTCATATCCCCTCGTGCCACAGGTCCCACTTGTATTGGCCGCTCAGCCCGTGCCCACATCGTCGTCGTCGTGTGCCATACTCATCCAGCCTCGGAAGCAGTTCCATGCTCAGCAGACACTCATGTTGCCGTGGCGTTGCCGCTTGACGGATATGCAGTCAGTCCCCATCAGCACGCCCGCAAGTCATTGGGGCCTAGATCCCCATGTGCATGCACATGGCAGTGGTATGTCTCACTTACCATTGCCATTGTTGGGAGACCTGTGTAAGTGTATTGTGGCCGTGCCGTCCCAGCTTGACAGCTGGGCTGTGGCTCATGTGCTTGCTCAGTCATGTCAGTGATGTGTATGCGAAATTGCTATGTGCCGTGTTGCTTTGACATGTGTCCTCTGCCATTTAACCCAGGCGGAGACCGAACATTGACCGCCCATACCAATTGCTGGCGGACATGGACGATACAGAGGTAATCAGGAAGTTTCGGCTGGACAGGCCAACTCTGCATCGACTGTGTGCCATGTTAGAGCCCCATCTCCGTCCCCGCAGGGTGTATCCGACTGCTGTCACCCCCACGGCTAAGGTGATGGCCGCCATGCATTTCTTCGCCACTGGGTCATTCCAGCACACAGTGGGCAGTGGAGGAGGGATGTCCCAGCCCATGTTCAGCAAGGTGCTGAGGGATGTACTGGCAGCCATGATGCTGTACCGGAACAGGTACATCAGATTCCCCAGGGCTCGTGAATTGGCGGCAGTGAAGGGTGCATTCTATGCCCTTGGCAGAATCCCACACGTCGTGGGAGCCATTGACTGCACTCATGTTGGCCTTGTTCCACCACAGGCCACTGAGCACCTGTACCGCAACAGGAAGCACACGCACTCCCTGAATGTGCAAGTGGTGTGCCTTGCGGACATGGTGATCACCCACGTGTGTGCCAAGTTTCCAGGCTCGGCCCATGACGCACACATAATGCGCAACAGCATCTTGCCACGACTGATGGCCAATCTGCAACAGGATCGTGCCTGTATTGTCGGTGAGTATGTGGAGTGGTGTAGCGTGCTGGTTGTGCGATGCTGTCCCCTGTCCAGTTGGAATTGCAATGGTACTCTGTGTCCCTCACACCCAGGTGACTCTGCGTACCCGAATGGGGCATGGCTGCTCAGTCCATTGAGGAATCCTCGCACCCCAGCAGACGATCGCTACAATGAGGCACATGGGAGGACCAGACGTGTGGTCGAGCGTACCTTTGGCCTCCTCAAGTCCAGGTTCAGGTGCCTGGACCGCACCGGGGTGCACTGGCGTACTCCCCACAGAAGGTGTGCCAGATAGTGGTGGCGTGCTGCATGCTGCACAATCTGGCCATTCGGAAGCAGATCCCCCTCATTGTGGATGACGGAGATCAACCAGGGCCCCAGCCCGCAGACCAGGACAGCTCGAGTGAGGTGGACAGCGGAGAGGAGGAAGCTGGGAATGTGCGCCAGCAGCTCATCGCCCGCTACTTCACTTGACGGTGAGTGTCCATGTACGACGGATGATGTGTCTGTATCTGTGCAGGTGTGTGTGTGCTGTGTCAGGGTGGCCGTATGTTCACTGCGTGCAGTGTGTCAACGCTCCATGGCCAGGGTAGTATGCCACTGTTGGTGACTGTGGCATTGTGCCCTATTGCTCTGTGCGATGTGTGTACATTGCTTGTAGTTGTTGACATGTACTGTGTGATGGGTGTGTGACACACTCATTGAATGTGCTCCTGTTCTGTCTCCCACCCCTAGGTCCCTACAGGCCCTCCGGATTCCATTGCCATGCCACGCATCAGGTGCCTTTCCGCCCAAGGTGGCCGTTGTATTCCGTACAAATAAAACACAGGGCACAAACAGCAGTTAGTGAAAAAGGTGCATTTATTACAAACTGTGACATGTGATTGTGTGTAAGGTGATGACAAAAGTGGTGCATGCAGTGACAATGAGCTGTCGGTCATGGCTGCGTGATGATCAGGGTGTACCCACTGGTTCTATGTCCATAGTCCAACACACACATGCCATCCAGCTGGCTGTGTGGAGTGGGATCGTAGAGCAAGTCAATGCAGTGGCTGGTCAAGGAAGGCTGGCGGAAGGCTGGCTGGCTGCCTCACTTGCGACTGGAGCGTGCGAAGTCCTCCCGGGAGATCTGTTTCCTCTTCGGACGGCCCCTTCCACGTTTGCGAGGGGGTGTGTGGTGGCGACCTGCTGGTGGTGGGTGAGGTGTGCTCACTGGCTGTGGACGCAGGGGAAGTGGACACTGCTGCCCGAGCCTGCGCCCTAGCAGGTGGTGGCGGAGGTGGTGTTGCTGGCCTTGCCTGTGACCCCACCGCCACCACCAGCTGGCCCATGAGGTCCACGAGTTGGTCCATACGGGACACGAATTGGCCCATATGGGCGTCCATGGACCTCAGCACCCCCAGCACCTCCCGCGTGTCAGTAGCAGACCTGGCCCATTGTCCTTGGGCCTCTTCATAGGCCCCAAGGACTCTGGCCATTTGAGGCAGGGCATGGCTCCCAGGGGAGGCTGGCGTTTCCCTGACCCTGCTCCTCCTACCAGTCCTGCTGCCACCGGCCTGCCCACTAGCCACATTGCACACCACGGTCCTCGCTGTGGCTCCCAGGGTGGATCCAGTCGGCCGGGCCACCACCTGCGCTGGGGCTGGTGCCAGCGAAGACGTGGTGGTGGTGGAGGCGGTGGTGGTCGGTGCGGCGATGGTGGCGGTTGCGGCAGTGGTAGTGGCCGCAATGACCGTGGGTGTGGCCGCAACGACAGTGGCAGCAGGGGACTGGGACTGTTCAGCATCCCTGGATGATGGGTTGGTGGGTAGGAGGGGTCCTGGGGAGCGGCTGGGCCCTGCCACGCCAGATGGGCCAGCTTGGTGGTCCGTGTCCGAAGAGGAGGACAGATCCTCCAGATCCGTGTGTCCTCGTTGGGGGCTTGTAGGCTGGCTGTGCTGGCTGCTGTCTCCATCCCCAGCATCCAGCAGTTCGTCACCTGTGGAGAGAATGAGATTTGTTATTGTGTTGCACCTGGCGAAGTATGTATTAGTCGTCTGACATTGGCAGTTCGTGCAATCTCGTACATGGGTTTCCCGGAGGCGAGTGTGTGGCTGTGGCATCTGTAGTTGTGTGTGCTAGGCAATGGGACTGTGTGCTGTGCACATGTGGCATGGGACGGATTGGCCATGCCGATGGGTGTGTTGCTGTGCCCCTACTCATTGTGACTCTGGTGTATGCGGGCTCCTGGCCCATCCTGGGTCTGGTTTGTACTTTGCCTTTGGAGTTCATATGGAACGCTTAGGAACGCATATGGCAACATGGGGGCCATGCCCCAGATTCGCATTTGGGAGGGGATATGCTTTTGGGGTTCAAATGGAACGCTTAGGAACGCATATGGCAACATGGGGGCCATGCCCCAGATTCACGTTTGGGAGGGGATATGCTTTTGGGGTACATGCTGTGAGCCATGGGTGCCGAACGTGACATGTGTTGTGGCAGCATGACAGTGCATGGTCTGAGGTGTGTGCATGCCTGACATGCCCTGCATATTTGCTGTCTGTTGTGGTTACTGGACATGGCATTGGACGCATCGTTATGAGTGAGTGATAGTTGTGTGCCAGCCAACGTATTGCAGTTGTCCCATCTCCATGGTGTGCGTGCTGCCCTGTGCCATGTGCATCACTGCAGTGCTCGGGAGGGGTGTGGCCCATGTTGTGTGTTGTTGCTCACAGTGTGTCGTGCGCTTAATTGACTTCTGGCACATGGTTGGTCATGGGCATGTGTCTTAGCGTGACTGCTGTATGTGTGGCAGCTGTGCGGATGACATGCCTTTCATGAGACTGGGGCTGACGGATGGGATGGATGGTATGTTGTATGTGCATGGTGTGTCTGTGAGTTTGATGGGTTCAGTGGTGTTCGTGTGCATTTCTGTTGTTCCGCTCTGTTGCGTCTAGTGTTGTTTGTCTTACATAGGCGTAGTTGTGGGGTGTGGGGTTGACAGGCAGTGGGGGCTACATGGACAGGACTTCAATGGTGTTTCGGTTGTGTGTGATGAGTTGCACAGTGGCTGCCGTGTGGGACTATATTCAGTGTGGCTTGTGCATGCAGACGTGGCTCCTTGGGTGTTGCTATGTCTGTGATGGGTCATGTGGGGTGTGAGTCTGTTGTTCATGTCCGTGTGCACATTGTTCACTTGTTCGTGACGGTGGGCGGTGCTGCGTGTTCGTCTGCTACGTGACATGTCCCATGTGTTGGTGGTGTTATGGTCCTCATGCCTCCAGTAATCCAGCCCTGTCCAGTTTCCCACCTGCAAGTTGTTCGTGCGTGCACTGTACTGGATGCCACATGGCTCTAAGCGGGGGGTGCTCCATGTTGCAGGTCTGTGGGGGTGGGGGGTGTAGTGGGTCGTGGGGGTGGCTGTACACCCACTGACACCGATTGCTGTGGACCGTGATGTCTGCCTTTCGGCTGTCGTTGTGCACTGCGGTGGCTGACACGTGGCTGTGGGGTGTGGGGGATGCTCCTCCTTGCTGTGCTGTGGGACTGGGGCCTGGTGTGTGTTGTACTTGGGCTGTCCACCGTCCCACCCACTGCACTTTGTGTTCCTGCCACTTACCTGTTACTTGTCGGTTAGTTCAGCTGTGGCGGACACATGGGTGTGGTGGGTGCTCGTTGTGGCGCTTCTGGCATATTTGGGGACCTGTTGGTGGTTACGTGGCTGGCTTAGTGTACACATGTCCCCACGCATCTTACAGTTGTTCGGTTTGGGCTGTGTGTGGTAGTGTCTGTTGCATGTGTGTGTGATGTGTTGTGTATTGTGTGCTGGACATGGGGGTGTTTGTCCCTGGGAGCTGTGGCATGGTAGTTGCGCATGTGAGTACATAGCGGTGTGCAGGTATACATTAGTTTGTACTTACCAGCCTCCACTCCCTCTGCTAATCCGGCGAGGATCTCCGGATGTGATTACGACTCGCACCTTCTCCTCCCACGCTTTGAAGGTCTTAAAGAGCGCGGGATTCCCTCCGCCAGTGACGGCAGCCAGCTCTCTGTTTTTGCCCTCCTTCTTCTTGACCAGGCTCTTTACGTCATTCCAACGTTTGTTTATTTCACCTCTGTTCCTGGGCAGGGTCCCGACAGCATTGACCTGGTCTACGATCCGGTTCCACATTCTGTTTCTGGTGGCTAGTGGTGTGTGCTGGACCATGTTCCCATAGATTTGTGGGTACACCTTGATGATCTCGTCGACCATGACCGTCAGCTCCATGGGCGTGAACTTGGGCATCCTTTGTGGTGCCATGGTGTTTGTG
The DNA here is from genome assembly GCA_963921515.1 of Calotriton arnoldi. Classification (NCBI taxonomy): domain Eukaryota; kingdom Metazoa; phylum Chordata; class Amphibia; order Caudata; family Salamandridae; genus Calotriton; species Calotriton arnoldi. The sequence goes on along the minus strand of CAWUFW010009300.1, from coordinate 624,027 downwards.
GTGCTGGTGCGGTGTGTGTTGTGTAATGTGCAGGGGGTTTGTGGTGCAGGTGTTTGGTGGTGGTGGTGGTGGTGGTGGTGGTTGTGATGTGTGCGTTTCTGTGGTGTGCTGCTGTCCTTGCTGTGTCACTGTGTCCTCTCCTCTCCTCTCTGGTTTGCAATGTAGCAAGGGGTTGTGGTCTGTGGGAGTGCTCCTTTTGTACTCACCTATGTGGGTGTGTCCTGATGGTCTGTTGTTTTCAGGTGTGTTGTGTCTGGTGTTCTGGCCTTTGTATTTTTTGTTTGTCCGGGGGTGTTTTCGGGATGTGTACTGTGCTTGTGTATTTGTGCGTGCCTTGCTGTGTGGACTTGTTGGCCATGTTGTGTGCTATTGGTTTTGTGTGCGGAGGTTTCTGTGCAGGTACGTTGGCGCCATGGCTTCTGCCGTGTCGATTCTCATCGGCGTTGTTTGCGCTGGCGGGCGGTATATTTGTTGTTTTTCCGCGCTCATGGCGGTGCGATCGTAATCTCACGTGCGGTGTGTCGGGCGTGAGGGCGGGCGGTTTTGTGTTGTCGTGCGTGTTTCCGTCCGTGGCGGGCGGTTTGACTCCGACTCGGACGATGGCGGGCGGTATTTTGTGTGATTTTTCCGCCGATGGCGGTTTTCGGTTTGTGTACTCATAATGGCGTGGTCGGTGTTCAGGCGGTGTGTGCGGGCGGATTTTTGCCGCTTCCATGCCTGGCGGATTCTTTTACGCCGGGTATCGTAATGGGCCCCTTAGTGTCTAGTTCAATTATGTAGGGTGTTTCCAGTTTTCTAAATTGAGCTTCCCGGTTGCCACCCCGCCTCGAAACTGGAATGGAATCCACTACAAAATATTTAAGATGTTCTAAATTATTGTTATGGACATCTTTAAAGTGGCGTGCAACTGGTAAGCTGGGTCTGAGTTCGTCATTGCCCTCAGGTGTTGCAGTATTCTTTTGCGGACTTGGAGTTTTGTACTGCCCACATACTGCAGCCCACATGAGCACTCCAAAACATATATCGCATATTCTGTTTTTACACGTAAGCAGTTTTTTAATAGCGATAGGTTCTTCCCTGAATGGAGTCTTGTAGGTTGTGTTGTTAATACCAAACCTACATGCGCGACATGTCGTGCATTTCACAAACCCTTTTCTTGACTTCAACCAATTGGTTGTGGGCTTGAACTCTAGGCTACTACTGACTAAGGCGTCTTTCGTGTAACTGGCTTTCCTAAATATGATGCTTGGGTTTTTGGGTAGGGAGTTCCCAAGAATCGGGTCACTAAGAACAATCGGCCAGTTCTTGTTGATAATCTTACGTAATGTGTTTTGTTGTTTATTGTACGTAAGTATTAATCTAGTGTTCTGATCTGAGTGTTGAGCTCCTGATTTGTCTATCATAGTGGGGGCAGGCTTAGCTAGTAATACAGACCTGCCCAGTGCCCGTGTTTTCTAATGGCATTGTCAATTGTACTTTCCAAATACCCTCAGGCCATGAATCTCTTTTTACTTTCTGTTTGGGCCTGAGCTAGGTCTGAGTTGTTACTACAGATTCTCCTAATTGTCAGCATTTCCCCATAGGGTATGCTGTGTATCAAGTGTTTGGGATGGTAACTTGTGGCGTGCAGTAAGGTGGTTCCCGCTGTCTTTTTACGATGCAGTTTCGTCTCAATTATGTGATCACAAGTGTATACTTCTACGTCTAGAAAACATACTAACTGTTTGCTAATAGGGGCGGTGAATTGCAGGTTAAGAGTGTTGATATTCATTTCTGCAATGAAAGCGCGTGCACTTTCTTCTGTACCCCGCCAGATCACAAACAAGTCGTCAATGTATCTTAACCAGGCAATAGCATGTTTTTCTACTGCTTTCTTGTGTTTTACTTTTAAAACCAATTCCTCCCACCATCCCATATGGAGGCAGGCATAGCTAGGTGAAAAACATGCCCCCATTGCTACTCCACGCATTTGCTGAAATATCTGATTTTGGAACATGAAGTAGTTGTTCTCTAAACAGAATGATACCATGTTGACTATCATTTTGTTATGTTGGTAGAGATATATTGGTCTAAAGCCCAGATAATACTCTATGGCTTTTATACCATCTTGATGGTGGATACTGGTGTACAATGATGTCACGTCAAGGGACATTAGTAGATAGTCTGATTCCCACGAATATTTGTCAATATTTCTAAGAAAGTCACCAGTGTCTTGGATGTATGAAGGCAGCTCTCGTACATGGTCTTGCAAAAAAAAAGTCAATGTACCTGGAGGTATTTTCTAGCAAGCTTTTCCGTGCCGATATGATCGGTCTCCCCGGTGGCTTTGTGGCATGTTTGTGCACTTTGGGTATAAAGTATATCACAGGCATGATTGGATGGTCGTTTTTGAGATATTTGAGTTCGTCCATACTAAGGAGGCCCGCGCTTTTCCACACTAGTAGTTTGGAATAGAATTCGTTCCAAGAAGCACGAGCTATCTGGAGATTGCTTCTTTTGTAACATTCTCGATCATTTAATGGCTTCGTTGCTTCTTCCATGTAGTCCTGTCTTGGCCAAATTACTATATTTCCTCCTTTATCAGAATTTCTTATGATGATTTGATCATTACTTTGCAGTTTCCTTATCAATTGATAATATTTGTCCTTCTGATAATTGTATCTTTTACATGCATGTGATACTTGATAATTTAGTTTCTTTACCTCTGAAGTTACATGATCACTGAAAATATCTAGTGAGTCTCTTAACATGATTGGTTGGAATGTAGATTTAGGTTTAAATTCAGTGCGAACAGTTCCGAAAGTATTGAGTATTGGGTTATCTAGTCCGCCTCTTTACTCCATATTTTCATGTTGCAATTGTTGTAAATTAATAAGTAATTCAGCGTCTGCTGCTGTCAAAATATTTGAACTTTGTGCACCCATATGTTCCATCACAGTATGACTCATGTTATTTGTATTTTGGAGAAGATGGTGTTTCCACAATTTTAATTTTCGAATGAACATATACACATCTATGCGTGTCTGAGCATAGTTGAAGTTGCTCTCTGGGCAGAAAGATAACCCCAAGGACAGCAGTTGTGTTTCGGCCTCGTTTAGGATTATCGGTGATAGATTTATTATGGTGTTTGTATCATTGTCAATATTGTTTATTTCCGTTTCCATTTGTTGTTCACTGGTTTCTTGTAATTTTTGTCGCTTCCGGAACTGTTTGCGTCTTTCCCTATGCTTTTTGTTGCGTCTCTGTTTGCCTTCAAGTTTTGAATCCTTGGGTGAAGGGTTTGACGTCTGTCTTGCCTTAGGAAATTTACCTCTTCCACCAAGGAGAGCTTTGGAAACCCCAACCGTGGTGCCCCTCTGCTTTGTTCTGATTCAGATTCGCTCTCTATGGCTGAACTCATATCGGAGGTGGAGGTGGGGATTTGTGCATTTGCGCTGCTGCTGGCTTGTTGCTCCTCTCTTGGAGTCTCTTTTCTTCCTGCTTTTAAGGAGTCATATTTCTTTGAAAATGTGAATACTTGTCCATTTTCATAGTCCTGCTTATCGCGCTGAAACTTAAAAGTTTTCCTTTTCTTAATGATCTCCTCCTCTTTTTGCAATCTTATTAGCATATCCTCCCGATATTTTGTAATTGTATTGGTGACTTCCAGTTTATTAATTTCCTCATTGATTTCATCAATCTTTTTTTGTAATTCAATCCGGTCACTTTCTGCATATTTTACTAAGATCTGTACAAGTTTTTTTGAAGAGTCTAAGTTACATTCTGCCCATTCACTCAACATTCTTGGATCAGGATTTCCGTAACTGGGCGCAATCATGATTCTTAGGCCCCTTGGTATTCTACCAACCTCCAAGTATCTGTGGAGAGATTTATGTTCCCACCATTTGGCTTGTTCGCTCTTCATGAGCTTTTCCAGTTTCTTAACCGTTCGTACTTCCTCCCTATGACGGACCTGTTTGTATGGTTACTCGATATTCGGCACTGGGGGAGTCATCGAAACATCTGATCTGCCGCTGCTTCCCTACTCCGCAGCGCGTCGGCGGTCATTATGTACTTTTGGGCAGATTGAATAAAACTACGAGCGTCGTTAAATGCCTTTGCTCATTTTATGCACACCTCCCCACCGGACCATTCGCAGTTTCCTACCTCCTGTTTCGCTGGCGTTCCGCGTGTCCTCCGACCCGGGTCCCGTCGCTTTCTCGGGTGGTGGAAATCTTTCACTGTCCAGGGGCTAATATATAAATATTCACACAAAAAAAAAAGATTAAAGGGACATTATAGTTAGATGAAAATGTCAGTTAAAACATAACGTTTTAAATGAACAAAACCACTAAAATTCATCAGGTAAAGTTATCTCAAGTAACTATAGCTTGTGCCCTAAAGTAACTATAACTCGTGGCCTTACACAGTATTTTCATCAATGATGCCATTTCAGGTGTTGCAGTAATGTTGTCAATGATGTCATAGGACATGTCATGAGTGATGTCATACGGGAGGCAATTAGCTGTACACGCCTGGCGAGAACAAACAGATGGAGCTGGCTCCTGCCTCACCACGAAGGGTGCAGCAGTGGAGCTGGCAGGGGCCCCTGGGGCCCTGGGCTTCCCTCACAGCCCCATGGCCAAGAATTGCTGTGGGTGTCCTGGGTGGGCACCGGGACACATTTGCAATATTTCAGAGTTTTGCGGCCCCAGTGATAGAGACCCCCAAGTCCCCTAAAAAGCTGGGAGAGGAGGGCCACGTGCCCCCTTTCCTAAACTTTAATGTGGACCATAGAGATGGGGTCCCCGGGCCCTCTAGAAGGCTCTGGTGGGGGACTGCGTGTCCCCGCCCCTTAAAATTATGTTTCGGCATCCCCACCGGGCCCTGGCCCACCCTGGGGTTTTTTTGTTCTTAAATGGAGGGAGTCTGTGTTTAAAAAAAATACAGTGGATCTGCAGATCCTCAAAAAATGTGTAGTAAAAATAAGAAAAATATGTTTTTTACCCCAGGGAGGGTCCCCCTGGGACCTGCCACTAGGCCTATGGGGCAGGGTATCCCTGCCCTTCCTCCCCTCCCTGACCCCCTGTATGATTTTTTATACTTATTTTCAGGAGAGGGGACTGAGTCCCCGAGTCCAAAAATGGCTGCAATCACATCTTTGTTGATGGAGTGCCAGCCAATCAGATCTTTTCTCTAGGTCTATCGGCTCTAAGCATCATCCCTGACGTGATATATACATATATTTTGAACCTTAATTCCTCAGAAACTGCTGAATGGATTTAAACCAAATCACAAAACAAACAATTTCCGGACCTAAATCTAGCTTTCTGCCAACTTTGATATAATTTAGTTCTGCCGTTTTGGCTGTAGCTGTATTTAATTCTCCTATGGAAAATTGCATGGGGTAAAACACATTATGGGGCCCCCCTTTTTCCCGGCTCTCACTTGGCAAATCACCCCAAAACTTTCCAGGAAGGAGCTGAGGTGGATGAACTTTTATTTGGAAAATTTTGTGAAGATTTGTCAAACCGTGCCAAAGTTATAAGCAAACCAAAAAATGATTTCCCTATAGAAACGTGGTCCTAACTATAACTAGCCAGTGGTTGTTGCCAGTGGGTAGTTATAGTTAGGTCAGAGTTATTAAAGAAACAAAAACACTCTTCCTATGGAAACTCTGACATTTCGATAACTACATTGTGGCACTGCCACTGTGTAATATATAGTGGGCTTTGGGTCAAACCTTGCTCATGATTGGATGCCTTTGTTGCTTATCTTTGTTGTCTGCTCTTGATTCAATGGCTTTCCTCCTTATTCATGTGTTTGCCCTGCCCAGGAGCATTTCAGTCTCTCAGTAGTCTGATTGGTTGACTTGAAAAATTCCACTGCTGTCATTGCTTGCAGTCAGAAAACTACCTTTTCTTATACTTTAGGCATGCATGGGAGTGCATATTTGTATGCCTCTATGGCCGTTGTCCTGCTTACCACTTCACTTGCCCCACTTCCTTTGCTCTGCATTTTCCCTTCCCACTCCTCCCCAATATATTAGTTGCTTCTCCTACCCTTTCCCATCCCTCGATGTGACCGGTCAGCTGCTGCACTGCCCCACTGGTGTGGTACTCCCAGACCATCACTGCATTCTTGCAAATCAGCTCGGAGTGGCGCAGCAGCCTTCCTAGTTTTCTGTTAGTCAGTATGCATTTTATGCACATATATTCTGATTTCCTAGCTTTTTATGTTAGTATAACTAACAATTTCGCTTGCTCGACTTCATCAAATAACAAACCTCTTTTAAAAATCGAATTAACTGTGTAAAGTATTAACGCAGCAAGAAAAATAACGTGTGGGTGAGACAGCTGTAATGAATTTATTTGGAACTGAGGCTGGAGTATTTATGGAAGGCTGAATGACAGCACCTGTGCATTTTCAATTCTGCACATACACTTAACACAAGAAATGTTGGATTTAGACGTCTGTAACAGATCTTGTTGTGCAGAAAAGGAGCTTAATGGACATAAAGGGCAGTTTTGGTGAACAGAACTACCCCTTAAAGGAGGTCTTACATGCAGCTTTTCTTGCAACACGAGATTTGTGTGTATTCTAGAATAAGGGGAATAACACATTCAGGGCAGCTGAGGCTTATTGGCTTTGCTAATGCTTATTTCATGTTTGATTAGCCTCCCTCCATCCTATGTGTGTGTTCGTGCACGCACACCTGCACACACACCTTTTATTTCAATCATTTCATCTTCAGTCATTCCCACCTAGTTTTCACATTAACCACAACTGCTCTGTAGTCATAGGCAGCAGTTTATTAATATTCCAAAGAAAATGTTCCTTTGTTCGAGCTTCTGTGATCCAGATTCTCCAAGAACCTTGCTCTGAAGGTCATTAGCAAATTCTGCAAGGCCATCGATACCCTTAAGCCCTCTCTCTGTGCCACAAGCACTAAGGATGGTGACAGTTGTCACCCAGCCCTTCATTTCCAACTCATTCACTTTCCAATTTAGTGTGCACTCGATGGGTGTCAGGGATCATCATTTAGTAACCCCATCATACCTGCATGTGGATGGACAAAGTATCTTAGGGCAGAGGGGATCCCCATTAGTAACCCTAGCATATCTAAACGGGGTTGGATAATGTCTCTTAGGGCGAAGGAGATCACCATTTAGTAATCTTATCATACCTTTATGGGAAGGGACAATGGGCTACATGTATCAAAATAGTAAATTGCGAATACCTAATTGCGAATTCCTGAGAATCGCAATTAGGTACTCACAATTTACAATGTATGAAACTCAAAGAGTTTCAGATAGCGATTCCTAGGGGTTCGCAAATTGCTCTACCTCATTAATATTAATGAGGTAGATCGCAATTTGCGACCCCTAGGAATCGCACAAATCACAGAGATGGTGGCCTGCTGAGGTCAGCAGACCACCATGTCTGTGATTGCCTTTAAATAAAGCAATCTTTTTTTTTTGTAAACCAGCCCGTTTTCCTTAAAGGAAAACGAGATGCTTTACAAAAAGTAAAATGAAAAGTTTTCTTTTAATTTTTTAAGAGTAGGCAGTGGTCCGTGGGACCACTGCCTGCTCTTAAAAAACGCTGTAACAAACATTCACAAAGGGGAAATGTGTGAATGGGTTACCACCTACTTAAAGTAGGTGGTAAAATGAGAATGTTTTGCGACCGCATTTAGGTCACAAACCATTCCTACATACCGATGCAATTCGGTATTAGGAAGTGATGTCCTAAACCTGCCCCTTCCTAATAGCGAATCTTAAACCCATTTCGCAAAATCGGGTTTGATGCATCTGAAAATCATTTTTTGCGTTAGCAAATGGGCCGATTCTGAGAATCGGCCCGTTTGCGAAGGCAAAAATGCTTGATGCATGTGCCCCAATGTCTCTTCTCGCATCGGGGATCAGGCCCACAGGAATGAATGAAACTATGAAATGAGTACTAGCCAGGAAGTCTCTCGTCACTGTCCCAGAATAACCAAGAGGCCTCCTGCAAAAAAAGGGTAATTTAAAAGGTTATAGCATGGATCAGCAATTTACCCTGGAAGAGGGGCAGTCATAACCGAAACATGTTGTTCAATGCAACTTCATCCACGTAACTTCTAGCCCCTAGTTTACATTGATCTACAGACCCTGAGTCCCATAAAGTACCTGCACAGTTCATAAATATATCCTGGAAAGCTTTTAGGGTTACATAGAAAAGCAATTTTAACACAGATCAGCAGTCTAACTTATTAACAAAATGCTGATGCTCACTGAGCAGGCAACAGCATTAGTAGTGTGTCCAGTGAGAATGCTGAAGGGGCGAAGCTACGATTAGTGCAGTAGGCGTATTAGCACTGGGATCCCGGGTTAGAGAGACCTACAGCACCAGTTGTTTTAGGCATAGCTGCCAACTGACCCTTATATTGGTTGCCTCTTACTACACAACCAAAGAACGGGTAGACCACCCATTTGCTTGATTACATTAAGGTACACGCAAACTTGCTAGGTCACTGGGATACTTAAGATCAGTGTCTGTGGTGTAATTACCTTCTTCAGACACTAGGGGAAATTCAGGACTTCAGAGAAGCATTTATGATAGACCATAGTAATGGTGTCTGCACCTCATAGGGCAGCCAGCACCCTTGACAGGACAGATCACTGGTTGCTCAGTCACCTTTCCTATCCCATATATCATATCCTCAGAGGTTGGCTGGGGAGGGTTGCTCATCTACTGGTCCTTAAGGAGGAGGTCGTTGGTCCTGTTTTGGGATTGATGATGCATCTGATTCACTACCTTATTTAACAAATGCCTTATTGTCTTCTCAAACACTGTACTTTATTAGTGAAATAATTAATAATCTTAATGTAAGATTCCTGTGAAGCTGCAAGACCAACACTTCCAATTAGTGGGTGAGTAGGTTTGGTACTGCCTGAAACAGCTCTCTAAAGTGTTACATGCAGAGAAGTTAATATTATACCAAATGTTAGTTTGGTCTCTGAGTTAAAACACCATACATGTTTGGATGCCACTTATTTCACCTCCAGTTGATGGTCCCTTTGTATTACTCTCTTTAGCTCGAGCTGAATGGCCCTGCACCAAGACGCTTTCTTAGGGTCGAGGGTAACAGCCATCTGATCTTGCCTGCACACTATGTTCCTCATAATAATTAGCAAGGAGGTTTATCGGTCTCCACCCTCTGCACTTACAACAAGTCTATGGGAAAAAGGTGACCTCACTGCCTCTCGTTTCCTCCTGCCAGCTTCATGGCAATGCATGACTCAGATCTCGATTTTTGATGAGGGCCAATCAACTCAATGGAATCCTACAGAACAAGTATCATAATACTTGGGTCTGAGAAACGAATAATGGTCTGGATGACTAACCCAGAGCTAATGCACCTAATGTCAGTGTCAGAGGAGATCTTTTCAAAATCCCTGTGATCTGAGCATGTGACTATGTTGCCCTTCTATGCATTGAAACACTTACGTTGAGATGCATTACTTTCTGTGATTTCTTGCGTCAGCCTCAGACTTCGCCAATTGCCTTTGTCAAATGTTTAGAACACATGAATGCACTCTATACCTGCATTAAGAATGACTTGTTAAATTGTGGTAGGTATGGTAACTCACATTACCACACATACTGGAGTTATGAGGTTTGCATGTCAAACCTGCCACAATTTACTGGGGAAAAATGGCCAGTAGTTACCAACTTTTGAACATTTTAGTGCTGTAGCACCAAAGCCTGCATGTAATTCCCAAAAATCTCATAATAAGCGATTATTATTGCCCCCGATAAAAATACACACATCTCGGTATTTTATTTTATCAAGTGGGAAAAATATTGCATCAGGTAAAAAACCACACTTAATAAGGGCCAAAGTGGACTCTTCACTTGGACAGGCAGAGAAACTTTAGCTAGTGCGCATTAAGGTTTACCACATTTACGGGGGTTTAGCTTGCGCGTTCATACAATGGTTAGCGCGCAATTGGCAGCGTCAATCTACTTTCGAGAGCAAAAGCTATTTTGTGCTGAAAATTGACACAAGTGCAGTGCCTAAAGAAAAGTCATTGCATCGAGTACCACCAAATCCCTGACCATTGATGCAAAGAGGACAGTAATGGGACAGGACCAGAAAAAACACATCCCTAGAATTCCATGCAAAGCCCGCTGATCAAATAGCACAAGCAGACTATGCATGACATTCTAGTGCCCAATGAAACCAGGAGCAAACAAGGAGCAAGCTAAATATTGCACAACAGGTATTTGGCGGGGCAGCCAACCAGGGGAGCTATGCCCCCCCTGGAGGATTCGGGGAGGTGGTACAGTCCGGGCGACTGTGCTAGGTTTGGGCTGCTTTTCGTTGGAGGAGTGGAGCATTGGTGTAGCCCCATTCAGTTTGGCCTACATGCCACCATTTTGTTACTGGCGACCTGGTGGCTAGCAGGGCTTAGGTAGGAGTAAAAAAGTTTTAGTTTGTTTGAAGTGGAAGAGCAGGGGGAGGACAAGGTGGCACAGGAGTTGCGCCTGCTGTGCGATGCAGAATGCCTAGATCTGTTGGCAGCTTGCGCAGAGCTGGCTGCCCGTTTGACACTCAGAGCAAAGGAGGGAGTGGCGGCTGCAGTGTGTGGCGTCAGCAGGCCCCAGGCCCCTGCAGGAAAGAAAATGGGGAGTAGGCGGTGTATCAAGGAGGCAGGGTGGGGCCTAGCAGTCCGCACATGGAGCAGGGACGGATGGGCGAAAGGCCCATCTCACAGGCGATGGTAGGGATGTTGTGTCCCGCATGGCTGCTTCCTTAGGGAAGAAAGGGTAGGTGATTAGGGCCTCACAGGGCGGTGGCCGAATTGGGAGAGGAAGTCCCTTTTGGGGGAGATGACAGCAGGGAGAGGCAAGGGGAAAAAGCTCCTTTGGGGGTCCACGACAAGGGGGAAGGATGAGAGATAGCTACCGGCCCGGCAAGGGCCCCAGTCAGAGGCAACGTTCCGGCCTCTGCCATCGTAGCAGCACTGCTGGAGTGGAGTGGTGAAGAGGGGAGGACTGCGTGGGGGGGAGGGAGGGGGCTGGGGTCCAAGGGGACGAGCTGCCAGAGGTTTATCGAAAAGAGGAGGCCTACTCATGGAAAGGGAGGGGGAAAGCATCTGCTGCAAGGTGGGGCACACATAGGCACCAGCTGGGGGCGTAGTAGGCGAGACTTTGGAGGACAGCGCTCAAGGTGAGGTGAGCCTGGCAGCAGTTGTCATACAGGTGGCTGGAGGTGCAGAGCGCAGAAGGTGGTGCTAGGTGCCCGAGTCAGGGTCACATTTTAGCTTAGGGAAACAAAGGGCAAGCACACCAGACCTATCAGTTCCTCGTCAGTGTGCAGGGTCCGGTTCAGAGGCAGACTCAGGAGGCTACAGTGTGGTCTGTATGCCCGAGGGGAAGTGAAGGCAGACAGGCAGTGCACGATGCGGCCAGCCAAATGGCATCGTGGGACATGGAGTTCACTGGAAGAAGAAGGTCTGGTGAGGCCTCGGGTGTGCAGCAGGCGAGAAGGCTAAGGGAGGCCTCCTGTAAACAGAGGAACGGGTCAGGATGACCTGCTTCAGCAGAATGCACCGGATGGCCCGCAGCAGGCACAGAGGACAGTGTTGAACATATATCGGTACCCACAATCATAGCAAAGCGGCAATGGCAAGACTCATCTGGCACCAGTTGGGTGGTGGATGATGGTGTCACGGATGACACGGTTTTGGATTATGAGGAGGAAGGTTTGGAAGAAGGAGATATATTGGACAAATAGGCGTCTGTGGAGGCGGAACAGAGGTGGTGGCAGCACCAATGTACAGCGGGGGAGTTTGTTAACGTTTCCTTGCCTAGTGTGTGTCAGTGTGCAGGAAAGTTAGCAGGCATAGCGTTCATGGGAAAGTTGCTGTTGGGATAATCGCCTTCTGCCAGGGAGCTGGGGAAGAGACTTTCAGAAGGCTGGGCCAGGTAGATGGGCCGCGTAGGTCTGAGAAGGAAGCATTTTACCTGGTGATTGTTATGCAAGGCAATTCCAAAGGTGTGCAGGAGCGCAGAGGAAAGAGAATCATTTAAAGCTCTGATGACGTGGATGTTTTTTGGAGGTTTTAGAGTGTCTGAATTGTTGGGGGGAAAAGGGGGTTTTGGGGTGCAATGGAGTGATGTGATGAGAAGTGAGTCCCAGTTGGAAATATTGTTACGCAAGTCCAAGATGGATCAGAGGACGGCAGGCAGGAGAGTTATTGAGCAGTCATATCCTATTAAAAGGTTCTGCCCAGTGTACTGGGTGGATAGGCTGTGGGTCCAAGGGGAAGACAGTGGGGGAAATATTTCATCATGGGGCAGCCTGTGTGTGATGGCATTTTAGCAGCTAGCGGTTTTTGCAGCAGGCATTGGTGCTTTTGGGGTGCCGGCGGGAGGGTGTAGGACAAACTCTTTTTGAATTGGGGTGGCGACAGAGGCAAGTAGGAGAGGTTGGAACTGAGTGAACATTATGTAGGTGGAGTGGTGGTCCTCCGATTGTTGTAGGAGGCATGTGAGAATGGAAGGTGAGGAATGTTGAGACCCGGGTCACATTAATCTTTTTGTGTTTACTGTTCTGTTTTGTTAAAGGTTCGGTTCCAGGTCGGGAATGCGAGGACCTATCCATTTGGATCGTGAACCACTCTTTTGTTAAGTGGGCAGAGAGACAAGCATCACAGACGGGCCACGGGGCCAACTTGGGTTTCGATCCCCGGTTGTTCTCCGTCACTTGGCATGGAATTGGGAGTATGCCAGATTTTGACACGTTTTCAAAGGGTAAGCAGTGTCTGGATATGCTGGTGAATCATCTACGAGAAAACTATTTGGTGGTAGAGAAAAGGTTTGGCATTGTTACGAGCTATGAAGAAGGATTTGAGAGAGCTTAAACAGCAGTGGGTAAGTTGTTTTGTCATCTGGCTGGAGTTCATTTCCAGATGGATTTGGCATGGTGCACATTGGCCGGTAGCCATTGACAAAGCCAGGCGTAAGATTAATAGGGAAATGAGGACCTTTGCTAGGGAGGAAGGTCTGGGCAGGATTGAGCAGGCGGTTCTATGATACCAGAATGTTGCCTTTTTGGGAGGATGGAGTGCATTTTTCACAGTATGGCATGGACTTGTATCTGCTGCAATTGAGAGAGGTGTTGGCTAAGACCTTAAACATAACATACAGACGTATTTAAAAAAAAAAGGGTGTGGGCTACCTAGAGATGCTCCTGAGGGGTGGCAGGAAAAGTCCGGGTGTAAGGCCCTTTCCTGAGTGGCGGTTGGCCGCGACGTTTGCATTGGTTTAGCTAAGTTTATTGTTGGTGCCATCGGCGAACCAGACTGACAGGGAGGCTGTGAACAAGCTCACTCATGGACGGGGCAGGAAGTGAAAGGTTACACTATAGGAAGTTAGTTTCGTTATGTGTTAATAGATGCAGTGGTGAGTGGTAGGAGAAGTTAAGGTCACAATTGCAGAGTTTCAGTTACGGTAAAATGTGGATAGTTACTGGGTTAGGTTATGCGGGGGACATTTAGGGGTGAAGATAAGGAAACATATAGATGACGTTTTTGTACAGTGAGGCATTAGTTTTGTAAGGCGGAATGCCTAGGAATATGTGTGAATATCACCTGATTCAATAAAAGCGGCCTTTTCCACACAAATCCTTGGTCAGTGGTCTGTGTTGTGTCTCTCTCACCCAATATTTCCAACATTCTGTAAAATACATTTTTTTACAAGGCGTGCCCCTGGGCGGTTGTTTGCAACACGCTACTTGCTCACTTTTCTGCAGCGTCAGGATGTTTAGTATCTTAATAACAGCATGTTTAGTGGGAGAAGGGTGGATTACGCCATCAGCAAGTGACATTTAGTAAAACAGTGAAGCACAATTTTCTCCTGTTTGCACTGTGTAGCTATGTGTATTTTCAAGAGCACTGTGCTGCCCAATTCTTAGCAAATCGGGGGAAATTTCTCTTTCTTAGCTGAAGGCTTTTGACTACAAACCCTGGGGAGAAGAGAGGCTCACCTCCTTTCGTGTGGTGCTGCAGATTTAAGCTTGCACAGTAGGGGAGGCAGTGTAATGTGCTTTCATCTGCAATGCAAGACTGCCTTTTTCCATATGCCTTTTCACTAATTATACCCTCCGTATGCCTTGCTAGCTAGTTTATTAACTTCTATTGTTTGCACAACCTAGGTCTTCATAATTCCAGTGCACACTGATGCCCCCTTTGGTGGGGGCGATAACCGCACCATAAAAATAACAATGAACATCATGATTACAGACAATGAGTAAAAGTTTTTCCAAAACTATTCAACAATTTACGTATGTAGGTTATATGATTCCTACACACCAGAGGTAGCAGCAGGGAGTAGCATACCTCAGTCGTACACTACTCAGTTTTATGTTACAACCCAATTGACAACGATGCCATAATTGCTAAATCTATTGTCTCCATCCTCTCCTTAGCTCTCCTTCCAGATGAAGTGCTTTAAGGCGGTATTAATCAGCTCCCAAGGATCTATTTGAAAACAAAGGCTGGAGCTTTGATGAAAAAATGATAATTAGCTGTGATTGAATGTTGTTCACAAACTATTTGAGCTGAGATGACAAATCCTTTGCACATTATGAGTTGATTACTGCTGTATTTAACAATGCTCACATGGTTTTCAAGAAACTACCGGGCAATTATTAGACAATAACTACAGGATTTGAAAAAAAAGTTCCCTTATAGCTGTGTGGCAGTCGGGAAGGAATACAATGAGCTGATGACAAAGGCACCAGCTCGTATTTGGACTGAGAAGGCCTGGATTTGGATTCAGAAAATGTGCTCTGAGAGAGATTATTCATTGGTGCTCTGTGACACTGCTGACATCCGGGACGCTATCTAAGTCTATTTAAAACCTATTATGCAATGCAGCTTAGAATATATTTGCAGAAAGGAGGATACATATGGACCCTTTGAGATTGGATTTGGGATTCCCTTTATATCCTGTAGCTGCGTGGACTCAATTCCAGCTCATGACAGAGCTGTTTGATGCATGGTGCTTTCATACAGGGCTCGCCTTCAGTTCTCCGGCATCTGTATAAAGACCCTCCCTTTCATAGCTTCAGATCCCCCCTCACTCAAGCCAAAGATGCATCTATCTGAAAAACAACCAAGCACCCCAGGATGGCAGTAATACCCACTAATCACCTGATCCTTGACACTTGTGTGTCAGTTGCACTTCAGTTGAAGGGGGAAGAATTAAAGAAATTCGAAAAAAAGGGCTCAGAATGGACTCATTTTATACGAGACTAGTGAGTACCTGGATAATCAATACATGACAAGTATTTCAATTAATGTAATATGTTCAGCAAATTATTTGTAGCAAACACAACAATTAAACATAGTACAGGCAAATAATTTAATTCAATCTATCAGTAAATGCAAACATTTAAAGAAACTTAATTCTGGGCTTCAAAAATTGATCCTATGGTGCTCAAGCGCAAAAGTGGCAGTACAGTGCAGGGTCAGACTGGGACAGATAATAGCCCCGGGCACGAAAATTAAAGGTTCCTCCATTAGTGAATAAAATACATAAAAAATTGTCCCATGTTTGGAATTGGAGCAGTTTTGCACTTGTAAAGACACGCTTTATATGCGTTTTGCAAGGTATGAAATATTGCATGGATTTGAGCTTGCTGCAGGCAATGTTTGTTTTAATATCAGGCAAATAAATCAACAATAAAAACCGATCTGTCAGACCATCAAACAAGCCTTCGAACAGCCCAAAAATGGTCCACACACTGACCTGTCAGACCTGGCACTGCCTGATTGCCCTATAAGCCAAACGCTGAAACAGTGTCTATACAGATAAAAACAGCCGATTCAAAGTGTCGCAAAAGATTAATAAAGGGGACCAGTTCAGACTAAGGGAGTCCCAGTAGAAAAGAAAGCACCAGAGGGGATAATACCAGGATCTGGCAGTGTGGTTGCTGTTGGCACTGTGGAAGGAAATAGAGAGTGTTTAGCACTATAATAAAAGCAGCCAGCTGGACAACAGAGGGAGAAATTTGAATTTGACTTACATGGGTCATTGGTACCTTGGTAAATCTAATACAGGCAATGGAAACTTTACAGTAATGAATACTGGAGGTATAAGTAAATACAGAAGAGAAAGACTGTTAGAAGGAGTCAACGTGAAAATGTGAAAAGTGAATTCACGCAAGGAGTGCACCTTACTTACATTAGGTGGCACTGGAGTAAAACTGGGGAAAGGTTGATATTCCTTCCTTAATTCTTAATCATTTTCCAAACTTTCCTCTATGCTTAATGATAGATGAACAGAGGCATTGTTCTCTCCTGTCTAGTGCAGCCAGTCCATGGGCTGGAAGCGGTAGCCTTGTGCAAGCAGAATATCCAGGATGGTTATGGTGGTTGGTTTTTACCAAGAACCTGTAAGTAAGATGGTGTCAAAGTTGTTTGTAGTGTTGAGATCGTCTATGTCTACTGCGTTCTTCATTGCAGAGTGAGCAACCATCAGGATGAAATGCATAGGGTAACCAGTGTGTTTGATGTGTGCGGTAGTAATTGGCATGCTGATAAGGTAGCGTGAGTTGGATGTACATTGATTGAATGCTGGGTTGTAATATTTGCTTGTCAATGAGTTGGTGCATGGAAATATGAAGAGGATACATATGGTCCTTTTTGGCGACAATAATCGTGGTCATGTGTGAATTGTGGTATAAGACACAGGGATATTGGATCTTACACCCCTACCCAGGCAAAACAGGCCAAAACATGTGACACATTTGCCTTCACCCATCCTTTGATTCACATGCCTAGATGAAGACACCTTGAGAGACCTCAGGTTTAGACTTCCAGTTTAAGTGTGAAAATGTTGCCTGATTGTGTTTGCCATGAGGGAGAGTGCTAGGTCCTGTGAGATGACTTTTCCTGAGCTGTGGCCAGTTGGTTGAGAGACTGCTCTCCGGCACTTGTCTAAGCTTCTGGGTTAGACAGGGAACTGTTTCTTACTTAACTTGTAACTGGCTTGAAGATGAGAAGATGTTCCTTGCTTGTGATCGACTTCCAGACTAGTCTTCTACTTTGTCATTTGATCCATATTCTAGAACCTAGATTAAGAGAAAATCTGTTTATGGGTGGAGTTATCCATTCTAAATTGAAATTTAGATTGCATACAAGCAGTGGACATGAGAGTAGGGGATAAAAACTCCATAACATATGCACACGCATTCCTCCTGCATCCCTCGTGTCCCTCTTGCCCTTTCCATATCAGCATCATTCATGTATGGCCAGTGCTCCTCCATGCTCTCAAAAGAGGAAAACTGGGAGGAGCCTTACCCAACAGCTTCAGTGAACTGAGCGCTGGTGCAAGAAGCCACAATGCTGGTGGTGAAATCAGTAGAGCCCACGTGAGGCACACACATCCTCCCTCAAATCCCTTTAACTCTGAGAAAATGGTGGACACAGCAAATGCAGCAGCCACACAGGACATATTCTTTTCAACTGCCATACCCCAGAAATCAAATTTGCTTTTCATTGATGTTATGACACAGTCTTCAGAGATCACGGCATCTGGATGGTTTGAGACACCAGATCAAACACAGTATAATTCTGTACTGTGGATCTAATGAAGCCAAACACATTGCATGTTGTTTTTGAGCCACCGTTCCCTGTGCATTCAAATAGAAACTGAAAGGTAGATTCAGAATGAAGCTTGTGGTCAGCTCATTGTGCTTTCAGAATCCCTTATTGTTCTGCCCATAATTGTTGTTCTGTAATTTAGACTGTGCCCAGGAAATGTATCAAAAGTTGCTATGGAGGTGTTAGGATTACCAGAATCCATTTATTCCATATTTGATGGAAACATTGGGGGATCATCAATGACAAGACTATTACAAATGGTCATTTTCCTTCCAGCAGGTAAAGACATTTGGAGACAATTAATAAAATTACCAACAATTTCTGAAATGTTTGCAATGCTGTGGAGCACAAAAGACATTTCAGTAAATCAGTTACCACATATATGTTTCACTTCACGGTATTAAGGTGAGATATGAATGACCCCACATTTTGTGAACTACATGTTGATAAATGTATGGGAAGTGCAACTTTTGATGGCCTCCACTGAGTAATAAAAACAAGTTTTTTGGCAAAAACTGCACAATTTTGTATTTAAAATACTGTATGTAATAGTGAATAGGACAAAAAAGTAGAGCTCAATATTGTACAGGTGAAAAATCGGATAAAAAATGTTGTGGCTTGCATTTATGTCTATTGAAAATACAAAAATGTTGAGGTAAAAAAGTAAAACTTTCCCCACTACATTTGTGTATTGGGCATAGGAACATATTAAACGTCACTCTTATCATTAACTTTTACTTCCTACTGAACTTTAAACTTCTTTCATTTTACACCATGTTGTCTCTGAGATTTTATGGGGGATGCTTCTGTATCCCCATACCATCTCTGGTACCCCCTACCCTGCACTTTCCTCTCACACCATCACTTACACCATCCATTAATCTCACCTATATCCTAACACGAACTGAAACCCCTAACCCAACCTAGAGCGGCCGACTTTGAAGCTGGGGAACCAGGTTCGAGTCTGGCGGGAGGCTCAAGCATCCTATGTTTCTGGGCAAATCACTTAATCTCCCTGTGCCCAAAAATGAATGTGTCTGTCTGCAATGCAACTGGTGCTCATGTAAAGCGCTGTGATACCTTCGAATTGGTTACGAGCTATATAAAACTGCAAAAAAAATAAAACACGTTTCTTACCTGATAACCCTACTCTTGCCCCAATCCTACCAGCACTAACCCTTACTCCCACCCCAAACCAGCCACTAAATCCCTTACATTAGGCCTAACCTCTATGCCAATCGTAGGAATAACCATTATTGTAAACCAAATATTTTACCTCGCAACATATCACACACCATAACTTAGTCTTCTGCTAACATTAACTCCTAAACATAACCACATCTAACCCTAAACTTCTTCTTAATGCCATCCTTAACCTATACATATTTTCAACATATTTTTTGATTTGTAAATTGTACTTTTTTGTACTTTACTGTTTGACTTTTTTACCATTTTCTCTCTATATTATCTGTTTTTGTCCTACTGTTTTATCTGAAAATTGTATATTAAATGAAATTAAAATGATAATATACTTTCTCCTCCCCACCATAGTGTACTTCTACATCACCCTTACTGTATAAGCATGATCTACATGTGCAATCTGGAACCACAAATTTCTTGAGCTTTTTAAAGTATTCTGCGGTCTCTTTGTGCCAGGTCTGTCTGATATAAATATGTCCAATTATAACATCGATAGATATTTTAATGGATATGGTCCGCTGTAACTTTATATCTAAATATGGGAATGATCCCACAGTTTGCAGGCCTGTATTTTATAAAGTACTGCTTATATCAATCCATTCACCCAGTATGAAAAATGATAACAGCACAGACTTTAATATAAAGTTACAGTGCTTTTCACACAAAGGACCAGATTTATCAACATCAAAAGTGATGGAAACCAGCGCAATGTGTTGATTTGATAATTACTTTACACGTTTTGCACGGGAACGTTGTCTATAAGTAACGCAACGCAGCCCTTTGCACTGCTTAAAGTTACTTTGAATCTAGAGGACATCTCATGGGTGTTACATGGACTTTTCCATGCAGTCACCCATGTTTTTTGATGCAACGCCCTAGCTATTAACAATTGGAGACAGGGCTTTGCGCCCAAAAATGTACACCTCCCAGAAACAGGCACAAAGAATGAAAAAAGTTTTTTGTTCTCTAAACTTTTCTAATTTTGCATCTGGGCTGTACTGTACAGCACACATACACGTTGGAAAAAGCATAGCATTTTGTACAGGAAGGGTACCCTTCCAATGTAAACCATATGCTAGTCTCAGTAAGGCAGTTTTGCACTATACTTTGAAATAGTAAATTTGGCCCTAGATTTTTGGTTTTAAAGAATATATTACTGAACATTTTGAAGAGCGGAAAGAGCACTTCCAATCTGAACAACTTCTACACACCCTACACCAGTCTTCAAAAACAGAATACTATCAGAGTGTCATATGAGAGAAAATAAAGAGAGCAGATATTATGCAACTGTCCCCCAACTGTAAAACATGCGATAAGAAGAGATTATAAGAGAATACAATAATAAAACACTGTTCAGCAAGAAGAAAACAATCATTAGATAACACAAGCATTAGAGACAATGATTATTGAAAACAAGTACCTTTGGTTTAAGGAACCAAAAATGTACAAGTAAAAGTAAAAAAGGTTCTATTTGATCTGGAGTAATCGATTCTTCTTCACATAGGATGGTATTTTCTATAATCAAGAGCGACAATCACTGATTAATAATTAAATCTCTGTAATTACAGCTTTTCGCATCACAGTGGGTTCACCGCAGTGTATGACAGGGATAAAGGGAAACTGCTATGGAGATATGAAAACATTAATTTGAAAAAGGCTTAAAGATTTTAAATGCATAATCTCTTAGCACTGGAAAAAGGTATCTGCCTCCAGTACAAACAGGTTTTATAACAGAACAATGGACTCTTTGAAAAAGAAAAACAATGCACATAAGAAATGAGAAATAATGTAAATGAAAGAAAAAATGTTTTTCATGTTTAAGAGATTCAAACACAAATCCAGCACTTCAGTGACGTATTATCCCTTAAAGCAGCATTCATCCCTTCAACTGCAAAGTCTTAGATCTCTTGCTGTTACTCCCACTCAGGACGAAAAAAGGAGGAAACATAAAGGAAGATTAAAAATGGGTAAAGCAAAGTGATTAAAATAGCATTGGTCCGCAAAAGACAAAAAAAGAATATAAAAATGAAAGAGATGAGAGAATGTTCCATGTAACAGCTATACATCAAAAAGTAAGTCTTGAAAAAAATCCTTCAATGATTTTAAACTCTTCAACGAGCATTAGGTGAAAGTGGGTGACAGCAATGAAATCTCATCCTAAATCGAAATTGCTGGACCTAAACCGGTTGGAACTAAGTGAGCAAACAAGGACTGTCACTGCATCGTCGAAAAATCAGTGTGTATCGAGTATAAGTCACCATAAAGCAGATATGGCAAATTAAGCCAGTACTATTTTTCAAGTCATTGGCACGTTGAAAGGTAATATATTGTCTAATTTTGGTCAATGTGATTGATAGTATGTATAGATGTACATAGCTATCAAAACAATTCCTTTTCAGGCTTAGAGTGCCATATAAATTATGCAAAAAGAGAAACAAGGAACTCTGGGTAGTTCCCAAGTTTAGGTGTAAAGCAGCTCCTTTATATGGATCACCCTACAACCCTAGTGACATTGTAAACCTGCCCACTAATTATATATATATATATATATATATATATATATATATATATATATATATATATATATATGTATATATATATATATATATATATATATATATATATATATTACCTAGTGGCAGTCGCCACTAGGTAGTTATAGTTAGGACTGCATTTCCATAGAAAGAGACTGTTTTGTTTGCTTATAACTTTGGCCCTGTTTGATGAATCTTCACAAAACGTCTGAAAAAATAAGTTCATCCACCTCAGCTGCGTCCTGGAAAGTTTCAGGGTGATCCATCAAGTGAGAACCGAGAAAAAGGGGGGTCCAACAACACAAAATCCCCATTCATTTTCCATAGACTTCTTTAAGACAGGCTACAGCAAAACTGCTGAACGGAATTACACCAAATTTTGCAGGAAGCTAGATCTTTGTCCGCAGATTGTGCTTGATATTATTTGGTGTAAATCCGTTCAGTAGTTTTTGACAAATTAAGGGTCATAAATAATTGTATTACTGGATGGTTGGGTCAGCGAGAGGCTCGAGAGACACTCGCGGGAGCACCAGTTTAAAAATGGAGCATTCTAATTGGCCCAGGGAGCTTTTTTTCCCTTGGGCCATCTTGCTCCGGCAAGAGTCAGACTCCTTCGGGAGCGAGCACACTGATTGGCTGCCAGCAACATGAGAAAAATTTTGCTGGCAGCCATTACAGGACTCAGGACTCGGGGCCTTAGTCCCCTGTTCGAAAGTAAAAAAACAAAAAAAACAATAGTATAAAGGGGCAAGATAGAGATACCCTGACCCCCAGGACCCCATAAAGGGGGACCCAGAGGGACCCCTCTCGGGCCCAAAAAAAAAAGATTCAGCGAAAAATGCCTCTATCCCACAGGACTCTTGCAGGATCGAAAAAAATGGCAGCTGGGCTGCACTTTTTATGTTTATGCCCCAGCGAGCCCACTCACAGGGCTGTATTCATGAAGGAAAGGGGGGCTGCATGCCCCCCTCCCCGTGCCTTAAGAGGCCCCGGGGAGCCTTCCGAGGCTGAAATTTTGTTTATATGGAAAGGGGGGCATGCAGCCCCCTTCCCCAACCCTCAAGAGGTCCTGGGGAGCCCACCCCTGTGGCTGATGTTTGTTTATATGGGGAGGAAGGCGGCATAGCCTCCATCCTTGAGTTGACAGAGGCCATGGGGAGCCCACGCTGAAATTTGATTATATGGGGAGTGGGCCGCGTGCCCCCCTCCCCTAGCCTCGAGAGGCCGCAGGGAGCCCACCTTCAGAGCCATAATGTAACAAAATGGGGAGGGGGGCCACGCTGCCTCTCCCCTTTAATAAAAACCACGGCCCTGGGAGATGGGGTCCTCTGGGCCTAATGGGGCTTGGGGAGGGAGGCCACACGTCCCCCATCCCCTTTAAAAAAAAAAGCCCTGGGGATGGGGTTTCCAGGGCCAGGCCCTGTGGCCAACCCCCCTCCACACACACTGATGATATCATCCAAACTTCTTCTGTACACATTGCTCTTTAAACAGGTATACCATTAGAGCTATGAAAGTAAGTGCGAAATAGCTCAGACTAATATGAAGCGTCTTTACTGCTATTATACATACAACCCCCATAGGTAAAGCAAGCTTGTGTTAATTGCAACATTGGCCCTAAACCATATACTTCATGGGTAGCTGATTACATTTGACTATGAACCACAGATGAAAGGGTAACCTACCCTGCACACGGTGTTCAATCTGTATATGTGAGATTAATGTTAAGTACACTCGATTGGGAATTAAACCCTTGTTTTAAAATGTATAGCATCATTATAGGAAGTAGCATGTCATGTCTTTTGGCTCAACAGTAAAATTCAACCTATGTGGACAACATATGATGATGTAGTGAATACAGGTTTTCCATAATGTAATGTCATTGAAATGTGACATGATCTTAATGTCTGACTTAAAATATCTAGTTCACATAAAATAAAGCTCAACTGGGCAGCTATAATAGCATATTCTCCAGAAAAAACAGTGCAAGATTTAACATATTTAACCTAACTGTCGATATTAACAATATAATGGAACTCATATCAACAGCATATCATTGTTTTCAGAAGCACATGGAATGGATAGGAGGGTATGAGAGGAAGACATAAATGCACAAGTCAACTCAGCGCTCATGGTCTTTTGTACGGTAATCTCTCAGGAGGGCTCTCAGGTGATGTATGAGAATGTTTGTATTGCCCATCCTTGGTGTCAGGATCTGCATAGAGAGATCCTACCCCGAGATCTGCGTGCACAGGTGTTGGTGATTGTAAGTGCAGTCTACACAATGTTAACTGTGATGTACATGAAAATAGTGTAAGTATGCAGAACTGTGAGCAGAGAGGAGGGTCTGAGAAATGGGAAGAATCTTTACGGGGAAGTACTCACAACAGATACTCCACATTACTCAATACGTGCCAACTTACAAACTAGTTTCGCTGTGTGAGGGTGCGGGCCCTTTGAGGGGGCGAGACTTCGTGCAGAGAGCTACCTAAGAGGCACTCTGCACCTCACCAAGCCCCCACCCGCTCCCAAAAAACAAAAACAAAGGATTGTTGAGGCTGTCGTCGATGTCCTGGGGTGTTTTCACACCTCCTATTTAACATCGGCAGCTAACTGCCTCTGAAAACGAGCTGGAAGTCCACTGTTTACAGTGG